>CM042421.1:5434832-5552332 GCA_023634145.1 Thymallus thymallus
AATCTGACCTCTGCAGGCTCAGCTCTGTGTAAATCTGACCTCTGCAGGCTCAGGTCAGTGTAAATATGACCTCTGCAGGCTCAGCTCTGTGTAAATCTGACCTCTGCAGGCTCAGCTCTGTGTAAATCTGACCTCTGCAGGCTCAGCTTTGTGTATATCTGACCTCTGCAGGCTCAGCTCTGTGTATATCTGACCTCTGAACTAGCAGAGAGAGAGAGGGAGAGAATGGGCTGTGGCAGTGGTTTGTCTGTCGCCTGGTCCCAGATCTGTTGGTGCTGTCTTGACAACATCTATGGTGATTGTTGCATTTGGCAAGACGACACAAACTGATCTGGGACCTGGCTAGTTTATCTGTACCATTAGTAATATTAGGTGTCAGAACTCAGAAGTGAAGTCACTGAGTATGGTTACATGAACACAATAATGTGATTATTGTGGATAGTCAGATTAGTATAATTAAAACATTTACATGCTTTGCAAGAAGAATGATTTCCCTAATAATCCTGTTTACACAGACACATCTGAAATCAGGCTTCCTGATGGCACTCTGATAAATCCAGAAAATCACCAATGAAAACAAACGTTCTACCATAGCGACCATGTTATTTTGAAGCAGCATATTAGATTGTGAGATTGGACATATAACGTTTGTACGTGAAAAGTACTTCTAAGACGCATACATTCAGTTATTCCGAACTCACTTAAATCGCTCTAAGAGGGAGGCTGTCTCGGCTGGTACTGGTACATGCAGATCAACTATCGGCTGGTACTGGTACATGCAGATCAACTATCGGCTGGTACTGGTACATGCAGATCAACTATCGGCTGGTACTGGTACATGCAGATCAACTATCGGCTGGTACTGGTACATGCAGATCAACTATCGGCTGGTACTGGTACATGCAGATCAACTATCGGCTGGTACTGGTACATGCAGATCAACTATCGGCTGGTACTGGTACATGCAGATCAACTATCGGCTGGTACTGGTACATGCAGATCAACTATCGGGTGGTACTGGTACATGCAGATCAACTATCGGCTGGTACTGGTACATGCAGATCAACTATCGCCAGGTACTGGTACATACAGATCAACTATCGGCTGGTACTGGTACATGCAGATCAACTATCGGGTGGTACTGGTACATGCAGATCAACTATCGGCTGGTACTGGTACATGCAGATCAACTATCGCCTGGTACTGGTACATACAGATCAACTATCGGCTGGTACTGGTACATGCAGATCAACTATCGGCTGGTACTGGTACATGCAGATCAACTATCAGCTGGTACTGGTACATGCAGATCAACTACACCGCTGGAACGCCGATTAAGCTGTTTACCTGTCTAAATAATTTGAAAGATTGTCAGAAAAACAGGTGTTCTAATCAGCGTAAGCTTACTTAGATTTTGAATTTATGCCGATTAAGATAAACAGAGTAAGGTATTTACATGACTAATGCATAATCTGCCTACTGCCATAATCTGGTTAATATCTAATTATTAGTCCGCAATGTAAACATACTCAATGTTTTCAGGAAAGTGGTTGGTGGTACTGACCATATTATAACCCCTGTGGTGGTACTGACCATATTATAACCAGTGTTGGTACTGACCATATTATAACCCCTGTGGTGGTACTGACCATATTATAACCCCTGTGGTGGTACTGACCATATTATAACCAGTGTTGGTACTGACCATATTATAACCAGTGTTGGTACTGACCATATTATAACCCTGTGTTGGTGCTGACCATATTATAACCCCTGTATTGGTGCTGACCATATTATAACCCTGTGGTGGTACTGACCATATTATAACCCCTGTGGTGGTACTGACCATATTATAACCATACGTTGGTACTGACCATATTATAACCCAGTGTTGGTACTGACCATATTATTACCCCTGTGTTGGTACTGATCATATTATAACCCTGTGTTGGTGCTGACCATATTATAACCGCTGTGGTGGTACTGAACATATTATAACCATGCGTTGGTACTGACCATATTATAACCATGCGTTGGTACTGACCATATTATAACCCGGTGTTGGTACTGACCATATTATAACCCTGTGTTGGTACTGATCATATTATAACCCTGTGTTGGTGCTGACCATATTATAACCGCTGTGGTGGTACTGAACATATTATAACCATGCGTTGGTACTGACCATATTATAACCATGCGTTGGTACTGACCATATTATAACCCGGTGTTGGTACTGACCATATTATAACCCGGTGTTGGTACTGACCATATTATAACCCCTGTGGTGGTACTGACCATATTATAACCCGGTGTTCGTACTGACCATATAATAACCACTATGGTGGTACTGACCATATTATAACCCCTGTGGTGGTACTGACCATATTATAACCCGGTGTTGGTACTGACCATATTATAACCACTATGGTGATACTGACCATATTATAACCCCTGTGGTGGTACTGACCATATTATAACCCGGTGTTGGTACTGACCATATTATAACCACTATGGTGGTACTGACCATATTATAACCCCTGTGGTGGTACTGACCATATTATAACCACTATGGTGGTACTGACCATATTATAACCCCTGTGGTGGTACTGACCATATTATAACCCGGTGTTGGTACTGACCATATTATAACCACTATGGTGATACTGACCATATTATAACCCCTGTGGTGGTACTGACCATATTATAACCCGGTGTTGGTACTGACCATATTATAACCACTATGGTGGTACTGACCATATTATAACCCCTGTGGTGGTACTGACCATATTATAACCACTGTGGTGGTACTGACCATATTATAACCCCTGTGGTGGTACTGACCATATTATAACCCTGTGTTGGTGCTGACCATATTATAACCGCTGTGGTGGTACTGAACATATTATAACCATGCGTTGGTACTGACCATATTATAACCATGCGTTGGTACTGACCATATTATAACCCGGTGTTGGTACTGACCATATTATAACCCGGTGTTGGTACTGACCATATTATAACCCCTGTGGTGGTACTGACCATATTATAACCCGGTGTTCGTACTGACCATATAATAACCACTATGGTGGTACTGACCATATTATAACCCCTGTGGTGGTACTGACCATATTATAACCCGGTGTTGGTACTGACCATATTATAACCACTATGGTGATACTGACCATATTATAACCCCTGTGGTGGTACTGACCATATTATAACCCGGTGTTGGTACTGACCATATTATAACCACTATGGTGGTACTGACCATATTATAACCCCTGTGGTGGTACTGACCATATTATAACCACTATGGTGGTACTGACCATATTATAACCCCTGTGGTGGTACTGACCATATTATAACCCGGTGTTGGTACTGACCATATTATAACCACTATGGTGATACTGACCATATTATAACCCCTGTGGTGGTACTGACCATATTATAACCCGGTGTTGGTACTGACCATATTATAACCACTGTGGTGGTACTGACCATATTATAACCCCTGTGGTGGTACTGACCATATTATAACCACTGTGGTGGTACTGACCATATTATAACCCCTGTGGTGGTACTGACCATATTATAACCCCTGTGGTGGTACTGACCATATTATAACCCCTGTGGTGGTACTGACCATATTATAACCCCTGTGGTGGTACTGACCATATTATAACCCCTGTGGTGGTACTGACCATATTATAACCCCTGTGGTGGTACTGACCATATTAAAACCCCTGTGGTGGTACTGACCATATTATAACCCCTGTGGTGGTACTGACCATATTATAACCCCTGTGGTGGTACTGACCATATTATAACCCCTGTGGTGGTACTGACCATATTATAACCCCTGTGGTGGTACTGACCATATTATAACCCCTGTGGTGGTACTGACCATATTATAACCCCTGTGGTGGTACTGAGCATATTATAACCCCTGTGGTGGTACTGACCATATTATAACCCCTGTGGTGGTACTGACCATATTATAACCCCTGTGGTGGTACTGACCATATTATAACCCCTGTGGTGGTACTGACCATATTATAACCCCTGTGGTGGTACTGACCATATTATAACCCCTGTGGTGGTACTGAGCAGACAGACTTTATTTAATAAGCACCAGTTTATTTCCACCCTTTTACAAGTTCTCAGTTTTTTCTGCTTTTATGTTTATCAATGAGAGGCGAGACAAGAGCAGAGCAGCGTTTAGAAACTAATAAATAATTAGAGAGAGACCATTGAGCAGTGAGGAGGGCCGTATTTACTGTGAGACACCACACACACACACATACACACACACACACACACACACACACACACACACACACACAAACCACTCATGCTCCCCCTCCCCCCCGCCCATTTAACAAGCTAGTGCAAACAGACAGGCTGTGCAGCAGAGACATGTGTTCTAGGGAGATAATGCATTAAGCAGTGCAAATGCATGCATAGTCACAAACAAAGAGGAAGACACACACACACACACACACACACACACACACACACACACACACACACACACACACACACACACACAGAGGAAGACACACACACACACACACACACACAGAGGAAGTCATATTTACAGGCAGCACAAATGTGTGTGCCTCAATAATCCTGGAGAAGATGATGAGCAGAGCACATCAGTATATCTCAGAGGAGAGGAGGAGAGGAGAGGAGAGGAGGAGAGAGAGAGGGAGAGGAAGAGGAAGCATACTGCCAGAGGTTAGCTGACCATGCATACAGATGGAGCTCTTTAGCTTTGTCACACTGATCAGAGACACCGTATGCGTCCCAAACGGCACCCTATTCCCTCTATATGTAGGGAATACATATAGACTGCGTACACTCCCACCAACAACAAACACGTGAAACCCAACAAAAACGTGATGCTCTACCAATTCCCTCCCGCACATACTTCAGTCAAGTTGCCCTCACAGAACTGTACGCGGAATGTAGGAAAAAAGTTGAGACGGAGCAAAAAAATGTATTGGAGTATTACGCCACAACCGATTTGTGGTCAAGCAGGACGACCGAGCCGAACCTAAGTCTCTACACTTCATAAATGATAACTTTCAGTTGAAGAGTCGCTGCCTGCAAATGGCATACTTTCCTGTTGACCACACGGGAGAGAATATTCCCCATGGACTCAGAGAGTCGTTGTCCAGCTGGTGTCTGAAAGAAGAGGGCCAGACGTGCATCACCACTGATAATGGATCAAACATTATCAAAGCTGTGGAACTAAGTCAATGGACCAGGCTTCAGTGTTTTGGCCACAGGCTGCATCTTGCGATTGGTAAGTCTCTCTCTCTCTCTCTCTCTCTCTCTCTCTCTCTCTCTCTCTCTCTCTCTCTCTCTCTCTCTCTCTCTCTCTCTCTCTCTCTCTCTCTCTCTCTCTTTCTCTCTTCTCTCTCTCCCTCACTTTATTTGTCTTTTAGATATTATTGTTTGAAAGCACCTTGAGATGCATTGTTTGTATGATAAATTCTATATATATATATTAAATTCTATATATAAATATGTATTATTATTATTGAATGTATTATTAATAATAATAATAATAATAATAACCTGCTCTACGGTTTATTAGTTTTACTTATTGTGGTTGATTGTATTGCTTTCTGTGAAGCACCTTGTGCTCTTGCTAGAAAAGTGCTATAAAAGTAGGCCATTATTACGGTAAAAGTAGTATATCATTATTACGGTAAAAGTAGTAGATCATTATTACGGTAAAAGTAGTATATCATTATTATGGTTATTGTTGTTACTACATTTTCAGTCTGAAAAATGCAATACCGTACTTTACACAATTCATGTTTTGGTTCATTATTATTATTTTGTTTCTACCGTAATTCTGTGAAAGACGACCCAAAAGTAAAACGGTTGGAAAAAGAAGACCTGACTGAGTAAGGCACAGCAAGAGTTAAATCTGCCGGAGCGCTCGTTGATTACAGAGTGTCAAACAAGATGGAGCTCAAGGCAGAGGATGATTGGGAGGGTGTTGGAGCAGAACAGGGCCTTGTCTCAGGTCCTGTATGAAGACAGGAAGACGCGTCACCTGCTCCCCACTTGGCAGGACACAGATGTCCTCGAATCAATGAACAACGCCCTGCGTCCTCTCCAGGAGTTTACAGATGCCCTCTCTGTTGAAGAGTATGTAAGCGTGTCATACCTGAAGCCAGTCCTGCATCTCCTGAGAACATCAACTTTGGCTGTAAATGTCAAGGACACACCCCTTACCAAGGAAATAAAGTCAAGAGCCCTTGGCTTCATGGAGGAAAAATACAGCCACCCAGCCACACAGGAGCTTCTGGACATCACTTTGTTCCTTAATCCAAGATTCAAGATTAACTATATAAGCGCAGAGAATGTCCCACACATCAAAGCAAGAGTGAAGATTAAAATAGAACAGGTAGCATGAAAGGTAACTTGTCTTGCATCTCTCTCTCTCCCTATTTATATATATATATATATATATATATATATATCTCTCTATCCCTATTTATATATATATATATATATATATATATCCCTATTTATATATATCTCTCTCTCTATCCCTATTTATATATATCTCTCTCTCTATCCCTATTTATATATATCTCTCTCTCTATCCCTATTTATATATATCTCTCTCTCTATCCCTATTTATATATATCTCTCTCTCTATCCCTATTTATATATATATCTCTCTCTCTATTCATATTTATATATATCTCTCTCTCTATCCCTATTTATATATATATCTCTCTCTATCCCTATTTATATATATCTCTCTCTCTATTCATATTTATATATATCTCTCTCTCTATCCATATTTATATATATCTCTCTCTCTATCCCTATTTATATATATCTCTCTCTCTATCCCTATTTATATATATCTCTCTCTCTATCCCTATTTATATATATATCTCTCTCTCTATCCCTATTTATATATATCTCTCTCTCTATTCATATTTATATATATCTCTCTCTCTATTCATATTTATATATATCTCTCTCTCTATCCCTATTTATATATATCTCTCTCTCTATCCCTATTTATATATATCTCTCTCTCTATCCCTATTTATATATATCTCTCTCTCTATCCCTATGTATCTCTCTCTCTATCCCTATGTATCTCTCTCTCTCTCTCTCTCTCTCTCTCTCTATCTCTCTCTCTCTCAACCTGAAAACCCCATCCCTCAGACTGTCTGTCTGATCTGTGTTTGTTCCTCCTAAAAGACATATGCACCCTGAAGGTTACAGACTGTCCCCTCACATCAACGTCTCCACCACCAGCTAGAAAAGACAACCGACATTGTTCCTGCTGAGACACAACCACAGACACAGCCCATCTCTAATAACCAGCCTAACGAAGGCACTATGTAGATCAATTATACCATGCCAATGTCCAATCTGTCAATATGAATAAAGCCCTAGGTGTTGTTGATACAGTGAGCTAGCTATACAGTGGTCTTTGGAACCATAGTGATGTGTCAGCAACTCAGCATATCAATGTACCTTAAGGTTGCATCTGCACTGATCTAGCTACTGTGGTGTCAATGTATATCTTTAAAATATGTAATATCTACGGACACACATACATTATATGTTACATCTACACTGATTTATTTAACGTGTTGCATAGTATGGATGGATGGCTGCATAGTATGGGTGGATGGCTGAATATGTATAGTATACATATTCAGCCATCCACCCATACTATGCAATGTCTTTTTATAGCTTTTTTGCACTCCAGATATCTTGTATTTTTATACTTTTTCATACTGCCGCTCTATATATCATGTATCATGTATCTTTCTTTTGTGTATTTTCGTTCTGGCATTTTGCACCTCCCCTGTGTTTTTTCGTAGCTGCTTGACGAAGAAATTTCCCCTCGGGGAACAATAAAGTACCTATCTATCTATCTATCTATCTATCTATCTATCTATCTATCTATCTATCTATCTATCTATCTATCTATCTATCTATCTATCTATCTATCTATCTATCTATCTATCTATCTATCTATCTATCTATCTATCTATCTATCTATCTATCTATCTATCTATCTATCTATCTATCTATCTATCTATATATCTATCTATCTATCTATCTATCTATATATCTATATATCTATATATCTATCTATCTTATACTGCTGTGTGGATAGTATGGAGTTATACTGATGTGGGCCTCACCTGCAGTACTCTGTGTGGATAGTATGGAGCTATACTGCTATGGGTCTCACCTGCAGTACTCTGTGTGGATAGTATGGAGCTATACTGCTATGGGTCTCACCTGCAGTACTCTGTGTGGATAGTATGGAGCTATACTGCTATGGGTCTCACCTGCAGTACTCTGTGTGGATAGTATGGAGCTATACTGCTATGGGTCTCACCTGCAGTACTCTGTGTGGATAGTATGGAGCTATACTGCTATGGGTCTCACCTGCAGTACTCTGTGTGGATAGTATGGAGCTATACTGCTATGGGTCTCACCTGCAGTACTCTGTGTGGATAGTATGGAGCTATACTGCTATGGGTCTCACCTGCACAGCTGCTAGTCTCAGAGTCACACAGTCTAGTTGCTCCCCTATGATGCACCACACAGTCCTTTCTTTAAGGTTCTTATCTTCCCATCCTCTCTCCTTCTCTCCTCCCTCCCTCAGTTATCCAACCCCCCACCCCTTCCTCTCCTCCTCTCCTCTCCTCTCCCTCTGTCCCTCAGGCCGACACTCCTGGGAAAGGTATCTGGAATTTATCTAATATTTGCATCATAATTACAAATTTGCTAACACTAGTTCTGCCTCATAGAAAAGCAGTCAGTCGCCCCATTGGTCTTATCATACATTTAAAAAGGACGATGCTCCTCTACGTATCCCATCATCAACGTTCATTCATTCATGATTCATTTATAAACTGACCTCACCTGTGTGTGTGTGTGTGTGTGTGTGTGTGTGTGTGTGTGTGTGTGTGTGTGTGTGTGTGTGTGTGTGTGTGTGTGTGTGTGTGTGTGTGTGTGTGTGTGTGTGTGTGTGTGTGTGTGTGTGTGTGTATATGTGTGCATTCAGTGAGACAGTGAGAGAGAGCAACTAGTCTTTGGCCCAATCACAACTTTAAAACCGTAGGACCCCATTTACCATTCATACTATGTCTCTGCTTTAATTAGGTCAACAACTACCTTATGATAAACAGGGGGGATCTGATTTATTCATTAGACTCTGAGGAGTGTTTTCCAAAGAGGTTTCGGGCACAAGGTTAAAAATGGAGGCTTGGTTTTATGGTCCTCAGTCTCCGGCTATGGTTAATGTCCCTTCTGCTGGCACTGCAGTCTAGTGGGGGACAAATCACTTTCCATTTTTAGAATTATCATTTTTATTTGATGACAATACGGATAATAGACATCGTTACACTTGAGCACAGACACTAATTAAGCGTGAGAGAGAGAGAGTGTGTCGAATCGTCTCAATATGACAGCAGAGGTGGTGCTCAAATAGAAAACTAGATGATTTAATTCACCCAGTTTCTCCAGTTAGCTATTCAAAATGTAAATATCTAACCCACTTTACCATTACTCAGCAGGGTTCCTGTTTTTCCTGTTTCTGGAGATAGAGAGACAGGTACAGTGACTTCAGAAAGTATTCAGACCCCTTGACTTTTCCCACATTTTGTTACGTTACAGCCTTATTCTAAAATTGATTAAAGCAAAAACATTTTTTTTACGAAATGTTTAAACATTTCTTAAAAATTAAAAACTGAAATATCACATTTACATAAGTATTCTGACGCTTTACTCAGTACTTTGTTGAAGCACCCTTGGCAGCGTTTACAGCCGTGAGTCTTCTTGGGTATGACGCTACAAGCTTGGCACACCTGTATTTGGGGAGTTTCTCCCATTCTTCTCTGCAGATCCTCTCAAGCTCTGTCAGGTTGGATGGGGAGTGTTGCTGCACAGCTATTTTCAGGTCTCTCCAGAGATGTTAGATTAATTCCAGGCTCTGGCTGGGCCACTCAAGGACATTCAGAGACTTTTGTCTTGGCTGTGTGCTTAGGGTTGTTGAACCTTCGCCCCAGTCTGAGGTCCTGAGCACTCTGGAGCAGGTTTTCATGAAGGATCTCTCTGTACTTTGCTTCGCTCATCTTTCCCTCGATCCTGATTAGTCTGAAAAACATCCCACAGCATGATGCTGCCACCGTCATGCTTCACCGTAGGGATGGTGCCAGGTTTCCTCCAGATGTGACGTTTGTATTCAGGCCAAAGAGTTCTTGGTTTCATCAGACCCGAGAATCTTGTTTCTCATGATCTGAGAGTCTTTAGGTGCCTTTTGGCAAATTCCAAGCGGTCTGTCATGTGCCTTTTACTGAGGAGTGGCTTCTGTCTGGCCACTCTACCATAAAGGCCTGAATGGTGCAGAGATGTCTGTCCTCCTGGAAGATTCTCCCATCTCCACAGATGAACTCAGGAGCTCTGTCAGAATGACCATCAGGTTCTTGGTCACCTCCCTGATCAAGGCCCTTCTCCCCCGATTGCTTAGTTTGGCCGGGCGGCGGCTAGCTCTAGGAAGAGTCTTGGTGGTTCCAAACTTCTTCCATTTAAGAATGATGGAGGCCACTGTGTTCTTGGGGACCTTCAATGTTGGAGATATTTTTTGGTACCCTTCTACAGATCATTGCCTCGACACAATCCTGTCTCGGAGCTGTGGGACCTTATATAGTCAGGTGTGTGGCTTTCCAGAAAATGTCCAATAAATTGAAATTACCACAGCTGGACTCCAATCAAGTTGTAGAAACATCTCAAGGATGATCAATGGAAACAGGATTCACCTGAGCTCAATTTCGAGTCTCATAGCAAAGGGTCTGAAAACTTATGTGAATAAGGTATTTCTGTTTTTTATCTTTAAAACATTAGCAAAAATAAAATGTTTTCACTTTGTCATTATGGGGTATTGTGTGTAAATTGTTCAGGAAAATGTTTTATTTAATCCATTTTAGAATAAGGCTGTAACGTAACAAAATGTGGAAAAAGGGAAGGGGTCTGAATACTTTCCGAATGCACTGTATGATGTGCAGCCTTCATCTTGTGATGAGTTACTGATCAATGTTCAAAGAGTTTCAGGGTGGTAAGCAGCTATCTGAGAGAGGAAAACTGGCTTGTGAATCTGTATGGTGCTGTGCCAGCGTGTGTGTGTGTACTTATGAATGAGTGTGATTTTTTTCTGTGTATGTCTCTATGAATGAATGTGCGAGTGTGTGTGCGAGTGTGTGTGTGTGTGTATGTGTGGGGAGGAGGGGGGTGTGGGAGTGTGTGTCCTCTCTCTCCTTCCTGTCTGGAGGAGGCAGTGGCTTCACTTGACAGAGCTAGGATAGTCTCTCTCCTTCCTGTCTGTCTGCATCACTGGTTTCTCTCCTCCCGTCATGCTAGCTTCCCTTTCATTTCTTTGAGGAGCAACTCTGAACACACACTGACACACTCATGCACGCACGCAGACCATCACATACACACACACACACAATCCGGAATCCTGATATCATATAAGATATTAGTTAAAACCCAATTAGCGAAAGACTAAAATCCTGATATCATCTAAGATACTAGTAAAAACCTAATTAGGGAAAGACTGGAATCCTGATATCATCTAAGATACTAGTTAAAACCTAATTAGGGAAAGACTGGAATCCTGATATCATCTAAGATACTAGTTAAAACCTAATTAGGGAAAGACTGGAATCCTGATATCATCTAAGATACTAGTTAAAACCTATTTAGGGAAAGACTGGAATCCTGATATCATCTAAGATACTAGTTAAAACCTAATTAGGGAAAGACTGGAATCCTGATATCATCTAAGATACTAGTTAAAACCTATTTAGGGAAAGACTGGAATCCTGATATCATCTAAGATACTAGTTAAAACCTAATTAGGGAAAGACTGGAATCCTGATATCATCTAAGATACTAGTTAAAAATCTCAGAATGGACAACCTCTCCTCTCTCTTCCACACAACGTCCAGAGAGAAAATCAATCCTCACTGAAGCTGACAGTATAATAAAAAGAGGTTCTTCTTTTTGTAGTTTTGACATGGAAACCTGAACCCAGAGGAAGGAGAGATGGCTGTCTGTTAGAGAGAGACTCATGCCCACCCGCCCCCATATCCACCAACACCACCACCAACACATACACGACACGCAACACCCCGCCGCAATATCTACCAACACCACCACCAACACACACACACACACGACACGCAACACCCCGCCCCAATATCCATCCCCACCAACACACACACGACACGCAACACCCCGCCCCAATATCCATCCCCACCAACACACACACGACACGCAACACCCCGCCCCAATATCCATCCCCACCAACACACACACGACACACAACACCCCGCCCCAATATCCACCCCACCAACACACACACGACACGCAACACCCCGCCCCAATATCCATCCCCACCAACACACACACGACACGCAACACCCCGCCCCAATATCCACCCCACCAACACCAACACACACACGACACGCAACACCCCGCCCCAATATCCACCCCCACCACCACCAACACACACACGACACGCAACACCCCGCCCCAATATCCACCCCCACCAACACACACACGACACGCAACACCCCGCCCCAATATCCATCCCCACCACCACCAACACATACAACACGCAACACCCCGCCCCAATATCCACCCCCACCACCACCAACACACACACGACACGCAACACCCCGCCCCAATATCCATCCCCACCACCACCAACACATACAACACGCAACACCCCGCCCCAATATCCACCCCCACCACCAACACACACACGACACGCAACACCCTGTTGTAGAAAATATTCCCTCTTTCTCTTAAAAATAAAGCACTTTCAAAGTTTGGAAAAGTAACATAAACTTTTATTACGCAAGCAACCAAAGCCGAATAGTCTCCGGAGACTTCTGATCTTCCCAGACTCCTTTGCGCTTCTTATACTCATTTGTGGTTACATAGCATGCATAGCCCCTCCCTCACGGGTAGGCTAATTAACACCTCTAACCGTCTTCCACTATAATTTCAAAACCTTTCAACTCTGGTTCGTCTACCTCCTCTTCCTGTCAGCAGTTAAACCTTCAAAATATAAAACACTCCCCCCTTGGCAATAAAACTTCAAGATACGAAACTGTGAAACCATAGTGGCGACCCCTTAGTAATGGTGCAAAGATAAACACATTCACCCATGAAGGCAACCAGACACACACTCATAAATCTTAACATACATGGACCCTAATTCTTAGTGCCTGTTACAACCTGGTACAACCACAGCACAATACAGACACTGTTCTATTCAACTATTCTAGTCATTATTATATTATAGCTAATGTGTGTCTAAGTGTAGCCCATAAAACCATATGATTATCTTCTCTTGGGCTTTACTGACTGCTCTAACTATTGGGCTTTACTGACTGTTCTAACTATTGGGCTTTACTGACTGTTCTAACTATTGGGCTTCACTGACTGTTCTAACTATTGGGCTTTACTGACTGTTCTAACTATTGGGCTTTACTGACTGCTCTAACTATTGGGCTTTACTGACTATTCTAACTATTGGGCTTCACTGACTGTTCTAACTATTGGGCTTTACTGACTGTTCTAACTATTGGGCTTTACTGACTGCTCTAACTATTGGGCTTTACTGACTGTTCTAACTATTGGGCTTTACTGACTGTTCTAACTATTGGGCTTCACTGACTGCTCTAACCTCCATCCTGTTGTTATCCTATGCCATTCTATAGGTTTACTGAGTAACATACTGTGGTTTCTAACCTTCCAATTCAGTGTTTTGAATCATAGTCCTAAAAATATTAAACAAAAGCTTAAAATATTCATCAACCCCGCCCCAATATCCACCACCACCACCACCAACACACAAACGACACGCAACACCCCGCCCCAATATCCACCACCACCAACACACAAACGACACGCAACACCCCGCCCCAATATCCACCACCACCAACACACACAACACGCAACACCCCGCCCCCATATCCACCACCCCACCAACACACAAACGACACGCAACACATTCAGACCCCCTGTCTCAGAGTTCCATAATGTACCTGGGTTGGCTTGGTGTCTCAGAGTTACATAATGTACCTGGGTTAGCCTGGTGTCTCAGAGTGTTCCTGGGTTAGCCTGGTGTCTCAGAGTTACATAATGTACCTGGGTTAGCCTGGTGTCTCAGAGTGTTCCTGGGTTGGCCTGGTGTCTCTTTGTTCCATAATGTCCCTGGGTTAGCCTGGTGTCTCAGAGTTACATAATGTACCTGGGTTGGCCTGGTGTCTCTTTGTTCCATAATGTTCCTGGGTTAGCCTGGTGTCTCAGAGTTACATAATGTCCCTGGGTTAGCCTGGTGTCTCAGAGTTCCATAATGTACCTGGGTTAGCCTGGTGTCTCTTTGTTCCATAATGTACCTGGGTTAGCCTGGTGTCTCAGAGTTCCATAATGTCCCTGGGTTAGCCTGGTGTCTCAGAGTTCCATAATGTCCCTGGGTTAGCCTGGTGTCTCAGAGTTCCATAATGTACCTGGGTTAGCCTGGTGTCTCAGAGTTCCATAATGTCCCTGGGTTAGCCTGGTGTCTCAGAGTTCCATAATGTACCTGGGTTAGCCTGGTGTCTCAGAGTTCCATAATGTCCCTGGGTTAGCCTGGTGTCTCAGAGTTCCATAATGTACCTGGGTTAGCCTGGTGTCTCAGAGTTCCATAATGTCCCTGGGTTAGCCTGGTGTCTCAGAGTTCCATAATGTACCTGGGTTAGCCTGGTGTCTCAGAGTTCCATAATGTCCCTGGGTTAGCCTGGTGTCTCAGAGTTCCATAATGTACCTGGGTTAGCCTGGTGTCTCAGAGTTCCATAATGTACCTGGGTTAGCCTGGTGTCTCAGAGTTCCATAATGTCCCTGGGTTAGCCTGGTGTCTCAGAGTTACATAATGTACCTGGGTTAGCCTGGTGTCTCAGAGTTCCATAATGTACCTGGGTTAGCCTGGTGTCTCTTTGTTCCATAATGTTCCTGGGTTAGCCTGGTGTCTCTTTGTTCCATAATGTTCCTGGGTTAGCCTGGTGTCTCAGAGTTACATAATGTACCTGGGTTAGCCTGGTGTCTCAGAGTTACATAATGTACCTGGGTTAGCCTGGTGTCTCAGAGTTCCATAATGTACCTGGGTTAGCCTGGTGTCTCTTTGTTCCATAATGTACCTGGGTTAGCCTGGTGTCTCAGAGTTCCATAATGTCCCTGGGTTAGCCTGGTGTCTCAGAGTTACATAATGTACCTGGGTTAGCCTGGTGTCTCAGAGTTCCATAATGTACCTGGGTTAGCCTGGTGTCTCTTTGTTCCATAATGTACCTGGGTTAGCCTGGTGTCTCAGAGTTCCATAATGTACCTGGGTTAGCCTGGTGTCTCTTTGTTCCATAATGTACCTGGGTTAGCCTGGTGTCTCTTTGTTCCATAATGTACCTGGGTTAGCCTGGTGTCTCAGAGTTCCAGCCAAGGTCATCCTTCATCTTCGTCACATAGTCACATTCTACATAACAAATAATCTCAACAACAACCATCACTAGCTTCATACTTCTGGCAAATTGTTGATACATGCTCAAACGTTGTGTCCCAAATGGCACCTTATTCCATATGTAGTGCACTACTTTTGACCAGTACGATTCCTACGGGCCTGGTCCAAAGTAATGCACTACATAGGGAATAGGGTGTTATTTGGGATGCAAACAAAGTATTTCAGGGCAGTAAGCGGCTCAGAGATGACTTTGCATACTGATAAAGATCTCATCACATCTCACTGCAGGATAAATACTCTGATTGCAGAACCATCATAATCCTATAATCATCATATTACCCCGTCCTCGGCTCACACAGCTCACTTCAAATCAAAGAGGACCAGAGAAAAACCAGTAATAAAGGTACACTCCACTGCTTCACCTGCAGTGCAGAGCCTGGTTCAGGCTGGTCGTCTGTGTATTACTCAGACTGGTTCAGGTCATTCAGTCTGTAGTCTTTAGCTACCGGTCAGACTGGCTCAGGTCATTCAGTCTGTAGTCTTTAGCTACCGGTCAGACTGGCTCAGGTCATTCAGTCTGTAGTCTTTAGCTACCGGTCAGACTGGCTCAGGTCATTCAGTCTGTAGTCTTTAGCTACCGGTCAGACTGGCTCAGGTCATTCAGTCTGTAGTCTTTAGCTACCGGTCAGACTGGCTCAGGTCATTCAGTCTGTAGTCTTTAGCTACCGGTCAGACTGGCTGTTTCAAAGCAAAACACACAGTGCATGGTAGACAGACAAAACAACCAAACGAAAAGTATTGGTCAAATATTGTGATTAACTATGATTCTAGTATGGTGACACAGGTGATCAGCACGGACATAGAATGATGTTTTATTTCTATAGTGATCAGTATGACATAGAATGATGTTTTATTTGTATAGTGATCAGTATGACATAGAATGATGTTTTATTTGTATAGTGATCAGTATGACATATAATGATGTTTTATTTGTCTAGTGATCAGTATGACATAGAATTATGTTTTATTTGTCTAGTGATCAGTATGACATAGAATGATGTTTTATTTGTATAGTGATCAGTATGACATAGAATGATGTTTTATTTGTATAGTGATCAGCATGACATAGAATGATGTTTTATTTGTCTAGTGATCAGTATGACATATAATGATGTTTTATTTGTATAGTGATCAGTATGACATATAATGATGTTTTATTTGTCTAGTGATCCACATGTTTATCATAATGAGTGAATATTGACTGTTAAAAACGACCTGTGATGCCACATCTCACTGTTTAAATTCAGTTCATATAACTGTTTATATTTAGTTCAACAAACTATTTATATTCAGTTTAACTAATTAATAAATCACTGTTTATATTCAGTTTAACTAATTAATAAATCATGGTTTATATTCAGTTCAGAGTAACTCATAAATCACTGTTTATATTCAGTTCAGATAACTTATAAATCACTGTTTATATTCAGTTCAGAGTAACTTATAAATCACTGTTTATATTCAGTTCAGATAACTTATAAATCACTGTTTATATTCAGTTCAGATAACTCATAAATCACTGTTTATATTCAGATCAGATAACTCATAAATCACTGTTTATATTCAGTTCAGAGTAACTCATAAATCACTGTTTATATTCAGTTCAGAGTAACTTATAAATCACTGTTTATATTCAGTTCAGATAACTTATAAATCACTGTTTATATTCAGTTCAGATAACTCATAAATCACTGTTTATATTCAGTTCAGATAACTTATAAATCACTGTTTATATTAAGTTCAGATAACTTATAAATCACTGTTTATATTCAGTTCAGATAACTCATAAATCACTGTTTATATTCAGATCAGATAACTCATAAATCACTGTTTATATTCAGTTCAGAGTAACTCATAAATCACTGTTTATATTCAGTTCAGAGTAACTTATAAATCACTGTTTATATTCAGTTCAGATAACTTATAAATCACTGTTTATATTAAATTCAGATAACTCATAAATCACTGTTTATATTCAGTTCAGATAACTTATAAATCACTGTTTATATTAAGTTCAGATAACTTATAAATCACTGTTTATATTCAGTTCAGATAACTTATAAATCACTGTTTATATTCAGTTCAGATAACTCATAAATCACTGTTTATATTCAGTTCAGATAACTTATAAATCACTGTTTATATTCAGTTCAGATAACTTATAAATCACTGTTTATATTCAGTTCAGATAACTCATAAATCACTGTTTATATTCAGTTCAGATAACTTATAAATCACTGTTTATATTCAGTTCAGAGTAACTCATAAATCACTGTTTATATTCAGTTCAGATAACTCATAAATCACTGTTTATATTCAGATCAGATAACTCATAAATCACTGTTTATATTCAGTTCAGAGTAACTCATAAATCACTGTTTATATTCAGTTCAGAGTAACTTATAAATCACTGTTTATATTCAGTTCAGATAACTTATAAATCACTGTTTATATTAAATTCAGATAACTCATAAATCACTGTTTATATTCAGTTCAGATAACTTATAAATCACTGTTTATATTAAGTTCAGATAACTTATAAATCACTGTTTATATTCAGTTCAGATAACTTAGAAATCACTGTTTATATTCAGTTCAGATAACTCATAAATCACTGTTTATATTCAGTTCAGATAACTTATAAATCACTGTTTATATTCAGTTCAGATAACTTATAAATCACTGTTTATATTCAGTTCAGATAACTTATAAATCACTGTTTATATTCAGTTCAGATAACTCATAAATCACTGTTTATATTCAGTTCAGAGTAACTCATAAATCACTGTTTATATTCAGTTCAGATAACTCATAAATCACATTGGTATTTATATTCTGATTGCTAGATGTCCTCTCTGATGTTCCCTAGCCCCAATTATCGCCCCTAATTAATGTTTTATAAAACAAAGTAATGAATCAACGTGATAGCAAAGCCTTCAAGTAGACCCTATGGGCCCTGGTCAAAAGTAGTGCACTATGTAGGGAACAGTGTGCCATTTGGGACACAGACAGTGTGCTCAGTCAGCTGCTTGAAGGCTTTGCTATCACTTTGATTCATAAGTTGTTAATAAAACATTAATTAGGGGCGATAATTGGGGCTAGGGAACATCAGAGAGGACATCTAGCAATCAGAATATAAATACCAATGTGATTTATGAGTTATCTGAACTGAATATAAACAGTGATTTATGAGTTATCTGAACTGAATATAAACAGTGATTTATAAGTTATCTGAACTGAATATAAACAGTGATTTATAAGTTATCTGAACTGAATATAAACAGTGATTTATAAGTTATCTGAACTGAATATAAACAGTGATTTATGAGTTATCTGAACTGAATATAAACAGTGATTTATAAGTTATCTGAACTGAATATAAACAGTGATTTATAAGTTATCTGAACTGAATATAAACAGTGATTTATGAGTTATCTGAACTGAATATAAACAGTGATTTATAAGTTATCTGAACTGAATATAAACAGTGATGTATAAGTTATCTGAACTGAATATAAACAGTGATTTATAAGTTATCTGAACTGAATATAAACAGTGATTTATAAGTTATCTAAACTGAATATAAAACAGTGATTTATAAGTTATCTGAACTTAATATAAACAGTGATTTATAAGTTATCTGAACTGAATATAAACAGTGATTTATGAGTTATCTGAACTTTGTCTGTGTGTGTGTATGGTGTGTGTGTGTGTTTGTGTGTGTGTACGGTGTGTGTGTGTGTGTGTGTGTGTGTGTACGGTGTGTGTGTGTACTGTGTGTGTGTGTGTGTACTGTGTGTGTGTGTACGGTGTGTGTGTCAGAGGCAGAGTCATTACTCTCAGATCCTTGATCCTAAATCACCAGGGAGACGCTGGGCGCTGATTAGTGATGCTCATCACCACGGTGACAGTGATGCTGAAGGGCCGGTGTCGTTACCCGACACACACTGGCTAAAGTATCCTATTTCTAATCACAGGTATTTTAACAGATTTCAGATTTGAGTGGCAGACATGTTTGTGCCTCTCTACCTCTTGACCAGAAGGTAGTTGAGCACACAGCCACACACACACCACCCCCCTACCCCCCACCACAGCCACACACACACCACCCCCCTACCCCGCACCACAGCCACACACCCACATACCACCCCCCTACCCCCCACCACAGCCACACACACACCACCCCCCTACCCCGCACCACAGCCACACACCCACATACCACCCCCCTACCCCCCACCACAGCCACACACACACCACCCCCCTACCCCCCACCACAGCCACACACACACCACCCCCCTACCCCCCACCACAGCCACACACACACCACCCCCCTACCCCGCACCACAGCCACACACCCACATACCACCCCCCTACCCCACACCACAGCCACACACACACCACCCCCCTACCCCCCACCACAGCCACACACTACCCCCCTACCCCGCACCACAGCCACACACCACCCTCCTACCCCAACCACAGTCACACACAAACCACCACCCTACCCCCCACCACAGCCACACACACACACCACCAGCAGCTGACTGGACAAGCCCGCCGTGTCCAGTTGTCAGTTCACACCAGGTTGACCCCTGGAAGTACAGGAATCTAAACCCCCAGAATCCCCCAGGGGAACAATATCAGCAGTGTTCTAATCAGGAAGCTGATTCCCTGCTCGCCGACCGTGACGACCCCAAATGTCACGAGGTCGAGTGGTTCCACCAGTGAGCTGTCCAGGAGCATGTTCAGCAAATCCATGATACATTACTGAACAGTCCGGGAGGGGGGATCCCAAATAGCACCCTAATACCTATATAGTGCACTACTTTTTACCAGGACCCATAGGGAATGGAGTGCAATTTGTGACTGCTGCTCTGCTGCTCTGCTGCTCTCAAGGTTATTGTCAATGTTGTTACCGTGGCTTTCTCTGTGCTCTCTACGGCTCCAGACCGGACACTCATTATATTCAGAGATCCCAGTCCGATATGGTCTGAGTAATGTTCGCTGTGACCTCCACAAGAGGAGAGAGTGTACTTCCTGAATTGACTGGGATTTAAATGGAATTGACCCCAACCCTGCTATACACTGCACTAGTTTTGACCCCTATGGGAACCGCCTTCATCTCCCTCAGTAAACACATGGTGTAGTGTATTGGATGGTTCTGTCCTATTTGATGGAACATCATGGCATTCTAGCATTAGATGTAGGGCTGCACATTTTGGGAAATATTCAGAGGTGGAAACTTTCCGTGGGAATTAACGGGAATATATGGGAATTAACGGGAATACAGTTGAAGTCGGAATTTTACCTTAGCATACACCTTAGCAGCAAAGCACCCCCACAACATGATGCTGCCACCCCGGTGCTTCACGGTTGGGATGGTGTTCTTCGGCTTGCAAGCCTCCCCCTTTTTCCTCCAAACATAACGATGGTCATTATGGCCAAACAATTCTATTTTTGTTTCATCAGACCAGAATACATTTTTCCAAAAGTACGATCTTTGTCCCCATGTGGAGTAGCAAACCGTAGTCTGGCTTTTTTTATGTTGGTTTTGGAGCAGTGGCTTCTTCCTTGCTGAGCGGCGTTTCAGGTTATGTAGATATAGAACTTTGCTTTTACTGTGTATATAGATACTTTTGTACCTCTCCCATAGTGTTTATACTTGCGTACTATTGTTTGTACAGATGAACGTGGTACCTTCAGGCATTTGGAAATTGCTCCCAAGGATGAACCAGACCCACTGGAACTGTGATATAGTATATTATAAGTGAAATAATCTGTCTGTAAACAATTGTTGGAAGAATTACTTGTGTCATGCACAAAGTAGATGTCCTAACCGACTTGCCAAAACTATAGTTTGTTAACATGAAATCTGTAGTTGAAAAATTTGTTTTAATGACTTCAACCTAATTTATTTTATTTCACCTTTATTTAACCAGGTAGGTCAGTTGAGAACAAGTTCTCATTTGCAACTGCGACCTGGCCAAGACAAAGCAAGGCAGTGCGACAAAAAACAACACAGAGTTACACATGGGAAATAAACAAACGTACAGTCAATAACTCAATAGAAAATCTATATACAGAGATAAGTGTATGTAAACTTCCGACTTCAACTGTATATGGGAATTAACGGAAATATATGCAAATAAATATTAATACCATTTAAATGTAGATTTTTTTGCATTGGATATATTTACCATATCATATGGAGACAGAAACATAAACATTTTACCTTATCATAAGTAGGCATAATTGCAAATGATTAAATCCTTCCAATACAAATAAAGAAAAATATTTAGTTACGATTTAGTTACGAATTTAACTTTAATTAAATGAGTTGACTCTTCACTCTTCACTGAACAACAAAAGAAAGGGAATATTGAATGATCCCCAATGATCCATCGCATCTCCCAAAAACGTTTTCAACATACATCTGTAAAATGATAGTCTAGAAACTAAAGCTTTGGTTGTCTTCCTCTCAGGCTTCCATGTCTTCTACCCGGACCTCCTCAATGTCCACCTCTTGAACATCAGACTCTGAGGCGTCATCTTCACTGTCACTTTCCAACCTTGTTGAGGATGGCTCGTTGTCAGGCTCAAAAAGCCTCAAATATGCCCGGATGGCCACCAATTTTTCAACCCTTGTATTGGTCATCCTGTTGCGTGCTTTGGTGTGTGTTTTTCCAAACAAGGACAAGTTGCGCTCTGAGGTGGCTGATGTTGGTGAGATTTGGAGGATGATGGAGGCAACAGGGGAAAGAGATCCAAATATCCCACCAGGTGGCTGATGAGATATGTTGGCATGACATATTTAATCTCCATCCCAAAGCCCTTGCTTGGAAGTGTACTTCGCCAGACTGCCAAGAACCTTGCCCTCATCCAGGCCAAGGTTGCGAGACACTGCAGTGATGACACCATGGGCCTTGTTGATCTCTGCAGCAGACAGGATGCTCTTGCCAGCATACTTGGGGTCCAACATGTACACTGCGGTGTGTATGGGCTTCAGGCAGAAGTCTTCACGCTTTTTGATGTAATTCAGTTTCCTCTGCTTGGAGCACAGTGAAGTGGGCAGGGCAGTATGGATTTATTCTCTTACATCTGCAAGCAGAGTCTGAACATTAGACAGGATGGCAATGTCTACCTCAATCCGTGCAAGATCTTGAGAATCAGCTGTACATGTGATGGAAGAATGCACTGTGCATGCAGAGGGTTGCAATTCCATTGAATTGGGGATAGTTTAACCAAAATATGCCACAAGACCTAGAATTGCCGTATGTGTATACCACAAAAAAGGGTTCACTGTTATAAGCTAACTTTTTTGATAATTTTAAGCAGGGAAAATTTGCAGAAATTTACCGGAAAGTTTCAGACCCTTTGCAACCCTAATTAGATGACATTTTAAAATGTTTCCCCTCTCCACTCCCATTTTTCCTCTCATGTGTTTTAAGAAAGGGGAAAACAAGCAGACCTGTTTCACTGCCTCCAGCGAGACAAGCCCTGAATGCAACTTCCCGTATCGCCTTTGTGGATTGAGACATGTTGGCACTCGCTCCAGCCGTGAATAAGACCAGAGTCTAGCAGCAGTTCTGACAGAAGGGAGCAAAATAAACAGCTATTTTTTTTTTAAGCAAACCATTCAAACACCTGACTTGGACAACCAATGTTTTCATCAGAGTATGAGTGGAATTATGTTGTTCCTCTTGGTATTGCTGAGGTAGCTATGGCCTGAAGGGAGTCAGCTGCTACTGACTGTCACAACTGGAGAGAATGTCCCTTTAGAAAATGAAACATCAAATACCAACCAGCTCTTTTTCAACCCTTAAAGGGCTTCCTACAACTTCTCAGCAAAGGTGGTTTCTTGTTCTTGTTATATTTTGTTACTATAGTTACAAACTGCAACTTACAAAGCTATATACTGTTAATTTACATCTTTGTGGGTGGACACATTTCAAAGAAACAAAGGTTTTGTATTAATTGTTGAGCCAGTGAGATAAAAATCTTGACTATAAGGCGTGGTAAACAAGAAGGTAATAATTGAGTATTTCAGAAGTTTGTCTCAGACAGAGGATGAATTAGTTTGAAATGGAAAAGATAGAGAGATATAACAACATCCTGTTTGAAATGTCCTATTCTTCTTTCCTTCCTTCATACAACAATAATGAAATGTCCTTCAGCCAAGAGGCAAAGAAATACAATTTGCTATAATTTATGTTAGGGTTTTCCCTTAGTGATAGTTCCATTGATGTTTAGTAACGTGCCGAAATCAGCTATGTACACAATACAATACATCTTTATGTATAATACAATACAATACATCTTTATGTATAATCATTTATTATTTCGGTGGGTGCTTACATTTGTCCTATCATGTACAAGCGTGTATTGGAAATGAGTTTTGCTGCATTATCCCCCTGAGACACCCTCGGAGAGTGGGGTCAGAGCCAGGGATCAGCCATTAATGACGGAAACCATGGAACCATCAGGGTTAAGTGCCTTGCTCAAGGGCACATCAACAGATTTTTCACCTAGTCATCTGGGGGATTTAAACCAGCGACCTTTCGGTTACTGGGCCAACGCTCTATACCGCTAGGCTACCTGCCACCTTCATGTATCCTTCATGTATCTAACTGCACTGAAATGCTTTATTTTTTGCTGTCACAGACAGAACCCCACCTGACTTCAAATGCTGCAGTAGTCTATTAGAATAACCTGTAAGGACGTCATCCACATCAAACAGAGTTCCCTGTGAGTTTGGACAGGACAACTAGAGAACTCTGTAGGTTCTAAACTAATTAATGCTACACAATAGGACCTGGCCACAGGTGTCCTCTTTAATCACATGGTTGAGTGAATGAGAGGAGGAGAGAAGAGGAGAGAACAGGCCTTAGGGGCTACGGAGAGGAGAGGAGAGGAGAGGAGAGGAGAGGAGAGGAGAGGAGAGGAGAGGAGAGGAGAGGAGAGGAGAGGAGAGGAGAGGAGAGGAGAGGAGAGGAGAGGAGAGGCCTTAGGGGCTATACAGCTGCAAGTCAGTATATTCTTCATATTATAATTCTATTGACATTTGACTCCATCTACAGTAAAAGTAGTAAGACCTAATTACAGACACTGTTTCACATAGTGGCATTCTGAGGGGAAATAAATACATCAACATGACATCACCCATTATGACATCATTCTGACCTTATGACATCATTCTGACCTTACGACATCATTCTGACAGAGAATAAACAAAACAGCATAAAACCAACATCAAACAGCAGCAGGTATCATTTGCTGCAAAAGATAGAATTTAAAGAACAGTTAGCATTATAATTTAGTAATAAATAGCAGGAGATGTAATTTTATAAAGTATATATATTTTCTGAGCTTTTCGAATGAACTAGTACAAAAACTGTACATGAAATATTAAATAAGCTATTATTTTTAAGAGCATTTCTCAATAAAGAACAGTAAGGGAGATCATACTTTCAGGAATGTGGGTCTCAGGATGTCATGACATTATGTCAGCCGGTGATTGTTATGTAAATAACTGCTGGTCTCACGGTAATTGACCGTTAATTAACATAAACTCGTTTAGAGTCTCCAGCTTCCACTCACAGCCTACAAGCCACTGATGCAGACCTTTGGAACATCTACATTTTAAAAAGTCTAATAAATCCATGTAATATAGACTACACCATCACAATAAATACATGTAATATAGACTACACCATCACAATAAATCCATGTAATATAGACTACACCATCACAATAAATCCATGTAGTATAGACTACACCATCACAATAAATCCATGTAATATAGACTACACCATCACAATATATCCATGTAATATAGACTACACCATCACAATAAAACCATGTAGTATAGACTACACCATCACAATAAATCCATGTAATATAGACTACACCATCACAATAAATCCATGTAGTATAGACTACACCCTCACAATAAATCCATGTAATATAGACTACACCATCACAATATATCCATGTAATATAGACTACACCATCACAATAAAACCATGTAGTATAGACTACACCATCACAATAAATCCATGTAATATAGACTACACCATCACAATAAATCCATGTAATATAGACTACACCATCACAATAAATCCAAGTAATATAGACTACACCATCACAATAAATCCATGTAATATAGACTACACCATCACAATAAAACCATGTAGTATAGACTACACCATCACAATAAATCCATGTAATATAGACTACACCATCACAATAAATCCATGTAATATAGACTACACCATCACAATAAATCCAAGTAATATAGACTACACCCTCACAATAAATCCACTTACAGAATTGCGAAATGTAATATAGCCTACACTAAATTTGGCTGATTTGGCTGATTTGGCTGATTTGGCTGATTAGGCTGATTTAGTGTAGGCTATATTACATTTTGCAATTCTGTAAGTCCATTGTTATTTTTACTAATGGCAAAAAACGTGTGTTTTAACCACAATTGCAAAACACACCTTGTCTTGTCTAGTGTTTGGCATGTGATTAAGGAGGTAAAATCTTGAGGAATGTACCAACTCTAAATGATCTGAGCCCGAAGTCCATTAGCTTACTGCAGCACCAGAATAGGTGCAAGAAAGTTCCTTTCTCAATCCTAAATTTGGGGAAATTTGGTGAAGTGTGTGGGAACATAGGATTTAATTTAAAAGGAGTCTCCTTAATATTTGGACCAGTAGGTGGGTAGTGGATCATATTACAGATCTCCAGCCCATCACACCTAAATAGTTTGAGGAGAAATAAAGGTGGATTCACATTGTCTGGATAATGTACATTACAGCTTAGCAATTATTCCTTTGATAGATATTCATTGCTTTTAGTGCATTTATCTGTAATTAAACCCTGCACTAAGGACTCTATTTTAAGGGAATTACTATTATTACCCTAAATTATATCATACACACATTTAGCTATTTAAGTATCTCTTCCTGTCATTTACCTGTACAGTTTATGTAACCATGCTAATATTCACTTACCTGTACATTTAACTGTATATTTACCTGTACAGTTAATTTAACCATGCAAAATATTCACTTACCTGTTCATTTAACCAGACTGTATATTAAGTAAACTATTATTACCCTCACTTATATCATACGCACATTTAGCTATTTAAGTATTTCTCTGCAATCGACCTGTATAGTATAGTTAACCATGCAAATAGTCCTTATTTATCTATATCAACTTGCAATATTTTTATCAGATATTTTTTTTACCTAACACTCTGTAACAATTTAAAGTGTACATATTCAGCCATTCACCCATACTATGCAATATCTTTTTATAGCTTTTTTGCACTTTTTCATACTGCCACACTATGTATCATGTATCGTGTATCGTGTATCTGTCTTTTGTGTATTTTCGTTCTGGCATTTTGCATCTGCCCTATGTTTTGTTGTAGCTGCTTGACAAAGAAATATCCCCCCGGGGATCAATAAAGTATCTATCTATCTATCTATCTATCTATCTATCTATCTATCTATCTATCTATCTATCTATCTATCTATCTATCTATCTATCTATCTATCTATCTATCTATCTATCTATCTATCTATCTATCTATCTATCTATCTATTTATATATCTATATATTTATCTATATATATATATCTATGGTTATTCATTCTTCAACTTCTGACAACTGAGATCTCAGTTTTCCTTCTTTGATAAACATAAAGATAACATTTCTGATTTAAAGATACAAAAAACAAATGTTTCTAAATCCATTTGACTCAGTGTCCAGTTAGAACATGATGTTTCTAAATCCATTTGACTCAGTGTCCAGTTAGAACATGATGTTTCTAAATCCATTTGATTCAGTGTCCAGTTAGAACATGATGTTTCTAAATCCATTTGACTCAGTGTCCAGTTAGAACATGATGTTTCTAAATACATTTGATTCAGTGTCCAGTTAGAGCATGATGCCAGACTTTCTTGGCAACATATCAACAGTAGTTAGACTGAGGGAAAGGGTAGGTTGGGTGTTTACATGATAATATCTGATGGTGTTATACATGATAATATCTGATGGTGTTATACATGATAATATCTGATGGTGTTATACATGATCATATCTGATGGTGTTATACATGATCATATCTGATGGTGTTATACATTATCATATCCGATGGTGTTATACATGATAATATCTGATGGTGTTATACATTATCATATCTGATGGTGTTATACATTATCATATCTGATGGTGTTATACATGATAATATCTGATGGTGTTATACATGATCATATCTGATGGTGTTATACATGATCATATCTGATGGTGTTATACATGATCATATCTGATGGTGTTATACATGATAATATCTGATGGTGTTATACATGATCATATCTGATGGTGTTATACATGATCATATCTGATGGTGTTATACATGATCATATCTGATGGTGTTATACATGATCATATCTGATGGTGTTATACATGATCATATCTGATGGTGTTATACATGATCATATCTGATGGTGT
The DNA here is from genome assembly GCA_023634145.1 of Thymallus thymallus. NCBI lineage: Eukaryota > Metazoa > Chordata > Actinopteri > Salmoniformes > Salmonidae > Thymallus > Thymallus thymallus. The sequence goes on from CM042421.1 coordinate 5,462,986, forward strand.
TATACATGATCATATCTGATGGTGTTGTACATGATCATATCTGATGGTGTTGTACATGATCATATCTGATGGTGTTGTACATGATCATATCTGATGGTGTTATACATGATCATATCTGACCCCCTGGAGGCCAACTATTGTCATCCATCTGAAACATTGTGATTATGAGAGAAAATGCATTGTTGACTGAAGTTGTAAATCACAAAGAATATAACCTCAGGCGAGAGTGACAGACTGCAGAGTGCAGAGTCAGTGTTACAGTCGATAGGGCTGCTCTGCTCTATCTGTGGTGGATCGAGAGTGGTTCCGAACAATTAGTGCTTTTCTAGGTCGGTTCGGTTTGTTTATTTAAAAAAGCTATGTATAGTGTAGAGAATCATTGTACTATGTATAGTGTAGAGAATCATTGTACTATGTATAGTGTAGAGAATCATTGTACTATGTATAGTGTAGAGAATCATTGTACTATGTATAGTGTAGAGAATCATTGTACTATGTATAGTGTAGAGAATCATTGTACTATGTATAGTGTAGAGAATCATTGTACTATGTATAGTGTAGAGAATCATTGTACTATGTATAGTGTAGAGAATCATTGTACTATGTATAGTGTAGAGAATCATTGTACTATGTATAGTGTAGAGAATCATTGTACCATCTAAACCGCTGTGAAATCTATTTTCAATAACCAAAGATATTGTATGTTCAGCTGTTTGAAGCAAAAACGTAAGTAAAAGATGCAAAAATGAAACTGAAGAACATGAAGCATAGAAATAGAGCCCATAGAACAGATATACTGCTTCTTAGACTTGCTTTCAATAAGAATGACAGGTCTATAACTCATAGTTCTTTAAACGTATTGCTCCCCATACTGTACTGTCTTTAGTCATCCTGTTTAGCTAGGCTAGCCTGAACTGTCTCTATCCCTCTCTCTCATCATTGTGTTGTGTACAATCCATTGTGTTGTGTATCCATCTCTGCCTGAGCCAGAAAAAACAGGCGCAATGGATTATGGTCATTGTAGTTAATTGCCACGTTTCTGCGCTGAACTGGGTTAATATTTGCTTAATGAATAATACAACTCCCTTCAAGCCCAACAAAGTTATAGAGAGAGACAGAGAGAGACAGAGACAGAGACAGAGACAGAGACAGACACAGAGAGAGAGAGAGAGAGAGAGAGAGAGAGAGAGAGAGACAGAGACAGAGACAGAGACAGACAGAGAGAGACAGAGAGAGACAGAGACAGAGACAGAGACAGAGACAGAGACAGAGACAGAGAGAGAGACATCCTAAACATCAGCGCCACAGGTAACTTCTGACAGACAAGGCAAGAAGGGCCTTCTATGCTATCAAAAGGAACATAAAATTCGACAAACCAATTAGGATCTGGCTAAAAAATACTTGAATCAGTTATAGAACCCATTGTCCTTTATGGTTGTGAGGTCTGAGGTCCACTCACCAACCAAGAATTCACAAAATGGGACAAGCACCAAATTGAGACTCTGCATGCAGAATTCTGCAAAGACATCCTCCATGTACAACGTTAAACATTAAATAATGCAGAATTAAGCCGATACCCACTAATTATCAAAATCCAAAAAGGGGTGTTAAAATTCTACAAGCACCTAAAAGGAATTGATTCTCAACCACCTTCCATAACAAAGCCATCACCTACAGAGAGATGAACCTGGAGAGGAGTCCCCTAAGCAAGCTGATCCTGGGCTTTGTACACAAACACAAACAGACCCCACAGAGCCCCAGGACAACAACACAATTAGACCCAACCAAACCATGAGAAAACAAAAAGAGAATTACTTGACACACTGGAAAGAACTAACAAAAAAACAGAGCCAATTGGTGTGGGTCGTCATTGTAAATAAGAATGTGTTCTTAACTGACTTGCCTAGTTAAATAAAGGTTCAATTTAAAAAATCATAATAATAATATTGGAACGCTATCTGGTCCTAAACAGATGCACCCTATATTTTATATTATGAATCTCCACCCCACAATCCTGTGCTTTGTTACTGCAGAGCGAGCTGCGACCACCCACACCCCGGGCTCCCCTCAACCCGATTACATGCCACATCGCAGAGCGTCACTGCAGAGGATCAGGAAGACTGACTGGCAGGCTGGCAGGAGAGAGGCAGGGAAGCATCTGACAATGGCTTATAGACAGGGCCAACCGAAGTCTACCCTGAGTGAACTCACAGCCAGGGCCCACCAAAGTCTACCCAGAGTGAAATCACAGCCAGGGCCAACCAAAGTCTGCCCAGAGTTAAATCCCAGCCAGGGCCAACCAGAGTCTACCCAGAGTGAAATCACAGCCAGGGCCCACCAAAGTCTACCCAGAGTGAACTCACAGCCAGGGCCCACCAAAGTCTGCCCAGAGTTAAATCCCAGCCAGGGCCAACCGAAGTCTACCCAGAGTGAACTCACAGCCAGGGCCCACCAAAGTCTGCCCAGAGTTAAATCCCAGCCAGGGCCAACCAGAGTCTACCCAGAGTGAAATCACAGCCAGGGCCAACCAAAGTCTACCCAGAGTGAACTCACAGCCAGGGCCCACCAAAGTCTGCCCAGAGTTAAATCCCAGCCAGGGCCAACCAGAGTCTACCCAGAGTGAAATCACAGCCAGGACCAACCAAAGTATACCCAGTCGTGGACTCACAGCCAGGGCCCACCAAAGTCTACCCAGAGTGAACTCACAGCCAGGGTCCACCAAAGTCTAACCAGAGTGAACTCACAGCCAGGGCCAACCAGAGTCTACCCAGAGTGAAATCACAGCCAGGGTCAACCAAAGTCTACCCAGAGTGAACTCACAGCCAGGGCCAACCAAAGTCTAATCAGAGTGAACTCACAGCCAGGGCCCACCAACGTCTACTTGGGGTGAACTCAGAACCAGGCCAAAAAGGTTCTCTACACTGAGTGAGTGAGTCTAAGGCCAACCAATGTGTTCACAGAGTTATAGCCAGAGCAGAATCCTTGACTTCAACAATCTACATCTAAATGGGTCTACACACTCTATTCAGTGGTTGACTTAGCAGTAACCTTGTAAGTCAGTTTGTATCAAGACATGTTCTTGAGCGTGACAGTAGTAGTGCTGTCCATGCCACATTCACAAGAGCCTGTGTGATGTTACTTTATTCAATCATGGAACCATCATTGATGTGTACAACTGTCACCCACAGGCCAGATATTGTAAGGACACACACAAACACAACACTACTCCCACGCATCCTTATGTCTCCTTCTAGGCCCTATGGGCCCTGGTCAAAAGTAGTGCACGAAATAGGGAATAGGCCTAGTCTAATACCTGGTCATCCACCAACAGTTACCTGAACATAGTGGTTGAATGGCTAAGATACAGCTGGGCTTGATAGAGTGTGAATGAGTAGATATGTGACCTGACTGGCACACTGTGCATATTCTCTGAAGCCCAACACGTTGATCTTTCAGCAGCACTGTACAATGGTGTGCAACGAGCCAAGCTTAGTCAAGCACAGTGAACAGTCACCGTGAATGATCAACTCTGAGTGTGTGTGTGTGTGTGTGTGTGTGTGTGTGTGTGTGTGTGTGTGTGTGTGTGTGTGTGTGTGTGTGTGTGTGTGTGTGTGTGTGTGTGTGTGTGTGTGTGTGTGTGTGTGTGTGTGTGTGTGTGTGTGTGTGTGTGTGTGTGTGTGTGTGTGTGTGTGTGAACTTTTCATATCGTTATAGCCTGTATTGGTATACATGTATCACCCAGACCTACACTGGGGGTCAAAAGTTTGGAATATTACTCATACAAGGGTTTTTCTTGTTTTTATTTTTTATTTGCACTATTTTTTACATTGTAGAATAAAGGTGAATGCCAAGAGTGTGTAAAGCTGTCATCAAGGCAAAGGGTGGCTACTTTGAAGAATCTCAAATATAACATATATTTTGATTTGTTTAACACTTTTTTGGTTACTACATGATTCCATATGTGTCATAGTGATGATGTCTTCACTGTTATTCTACAATGTAAAAAATAGTGTAAATCAAGAAAAACCCTTGAATGAGTAATATTCCAAACTTTTGGCCCCCAGTGTACAGTATATTAAATGTTCCATCAATAGTACAAACAAACCACACAACCAATGTATCTGGAAATGAAATGAATTAAGGCTCTAGTTGAGTACAGTCTACAGCAGGGATCATCAACTAGATTCAGCCAAGGGATGATTATTTCTTGAGTGGATGGTCAGGGTGCTGGAAACATAATTACAAATCATTTGTTGACTGCAAACTGACCACAAGAAGCCCAGACAAATATAATATTTGACTAAAACATAATCATTTCAAACCTTGCTTGGAGCTGATTTGCTGGTGTTTTACAGTATTTCATGTATAACAATAAAACAAATATAAAAAAATAATACCATTTTAAAAATCTCGAATTATGATTTTCTAAGAAACACCCCATGCAAGTATGACGCTATAGACTCATGCAGTTTACGATAAAGCATACTAGGTTTCCTATGCCAGCCACTGTGAAGAGATCCCTCTCTCATTATTGTACCAGGTGTTGGGATTCTGATGGGAGATCTACCTTATTTATTTGTCATAGACAGACTGTTTATGAACTACAAGGTTATGCTTTAGCCCAGTGGTCACCAACCGGTCGATCACGATCGACTGGTCGATCTCCAAGGCGTTCCTAGTCGCCAAACATTTCTGTAAAAAAAACAATGAAAAGCCTTGTGTTCCTATTTATTTTATTCGTCTCGGACTGTTGGTGGTAGGGTCACCCGATTCAGCTGCCCTGCGTGCCGGGTAGGCAAACTGAACCATTTCATGTGTCTGAAGGTACAAACTCTGCCCTCCCGGCGGGCCCGGAGAGGAAATCAGGTGCACTATAGGCCTTCCACTGGCCAATCAGATGGCTCAGATTACCGTGTCTGCAGTAACGTTACAGGCATAAAAGAAAGCTACAGCAAAGTTGATACTGTGAGATTTCAACACGCTTAAAACCATGACTAGAGAGAGACTGTCAACGAATAAAGCAAAGAGCTGCTGTTTGTATGAGTGAGTTCATGTTGAAGTTCTTACTCAGCACCGTCAACACTTTGTATTCAACAAATGCGTGTTCTTCCTATTTCCATTTAGCGCTACAAGAAGCACTGCAGCAGTAATGAATGAGTAGGACAGTGTAGCGATTGGCTTGTGTTGTTATTAATTCAATTCAATTTAGCTGCTTGGTTCTTTTTTAATATCAAGGAATATTTCACTTTCTCTGTTCATAGGAGTAACAATATGAATTTGTGCATGAGGCAGAAAAAAATGCGGTGCGACTCGAGTTTTATCCATCAGCTGGAAGACGGTGTCCCTTGTTGGTCAGTGTCAGTGGAGGAAAGGGAGCGGAGGGATGTTGAGAGGCGGACCCTCAGTCTGCTGCTCTCTCCCTCCGCTGAGACTGACCATCAGATGCAGGCACCATCAGCCCCGTCAAAAAAAAAAAAATAGCAAAAAATTTAAATGTATAGACGCTCAGCTGTGATTTGCAAATAATACAACACCGGATCTATTACCGGTAAAGCCTACTTTACATTTTGAAATGTAATTTTAAAAATATGTCCCAAATAACAATGCATTGACAGGGCAATTCAAAGCCAATATGAGGCGATAATGTATTGGGTCTATAGCTTACTGAACAAACCTCATTGTTACGGTACTGTTTTTTTTTGCATATGCTTAAGTCATGTTAAAAAAAAATCAGAGCGGTAGATCTCGGTTTGCATTTTGACTCAGAAGGTGATCTTGACTCAGAAAAGCTTGGTGACCCACTGCTTTATTGGACCCACAGAGCTGGAATAGCTGCCAGGTTTGACATGCATCCACCATGCAGGTGACAAATATTAGGGTGCTATCAAATAGGACCATTCCCCCTATTTAGTGCATTACTATAGGGAATAGGGTGCCATTTGGGACACATCCTTAGTCTGCTGAAAATGTGTTGACAATGTATTATGATGAGATTCTATAAGCATTAGACAGTAGCATGTGGTTGTAACATGCTGTGATCATCATCCTACAGTGACAGGCTGTAGCTGAAGGCTATAGAACCCCAGTGGTTCCTACTGTAAACTGTAGGAGTGTGACTATGAATTATATGGATTGTTGATATTACATTTATGAATTGTGATGATGCTATTCTAGCTGCTTGGCACTAACTCGTGAATGTAAAGCCTGTATACCTTAAATTAATGTGGGTGAATGTTTATTTTATGAGGTGAGGCTGGAGTATATGTATAATTGTCAATAAAGTATATTGTATCTTGTACTGGGCTGGCACACAATATTTTGCCAATCGTATCCTAGTGTGTGTGTGTGTGTGTGTGTCTGTGTGTGTGTGTGTGTGTGTGTGTGCGCGCGCGCGCGCGCATTATAGAAAAGCCAATATTTCCCATGATATTCCACCAATCATATGCCAATACAACAAATCACTGGTGACATCTGACTAAATAAACCGAGAGTTAATCATCATTTCATAGCCATATTCATGAGACAGCCCGGCGGTGCCCCTGGAGTTAAATGATGAAGATGATAATGGTAAACAGCGCTGTATAATATGCCTACCCTCCGGCTAGAATGATCGTAATACAAACATAGAGTTCCTAATACACGTGCTGCTAATGACAGGTTTATGCTCGTTTCACATGTGCAGAGAGATGTGTGCATACGCTGCCAGAGAGAGAGCTTGTTCTCTGATGTTCGAATGAATATACTGTTGGTCATCGGGATTTATTAGAAGGTCCATAGTGGACTGGACACAGGCTAGGGTTAGGGAATATGCTACTATTGAGTCTGAGGGGAGGATAGACGAGGATTGAGACACTGTCTGAAACGTGATCATTCTCCGCCATTCATTTCACAAACATTGCGAGCAGAAAGCTCAAGGCTACAGCCTACACGTCTCTCTACTGGGCTATACATGTCTTATTACCGATGATATGCGTCGGCATAACTTTCAAATAGCACATAGCCTAGACTACAGCAGGGAAACAAATAGCCTACATAGGCTAATTCTATGGACAAAACAATAAGAATGGAGTAGGGTGTCATGTGTCGGGCTACAGGAGCTGGGCGAACAAGTGCACAGCCAATCTGGACAGAGGCCCAGCAACATTACCGCTAAAGCCTCGTGCACCAAGACGAGACCACTGGCTGAGAAAACAAAGCATGAACTAAAGAGAAAAGTTGACACTTCCTAGCTGCATGTTTGTGAATGAATCGAGCAACGCGTAGTGCACGCCACTGCCACTGTAGCCTAGTACTGCAACAATGTAACAACCGAGCTGGTTCCTGGGAAACATTTACGCGTAAAACAACAAGCAATTCCCCTCCGGAACTTTCCCTTATCGTGCCTTGCATGGTCGCGGCGTCTACACACCGACACCGCCGAAGGCTCAGCAATAATTTGAGAATCTGTGCGGTTGAAAGCAGTGGCTACGGAGCCAGCCTAAATTAAAAAGCGAAGGCAGGTTCCTACCTCCTTCTTGGTCAGCCTGGAGACAGGCGGGGATATTCTTCTTCCAACCCGGCATCTTTTTCGCGGTATGAGCATTCAGAAGGTCTCAAAGATACACCTCAGGCGCATTTCAATCTCAGGGGTAGCCTACAGGTCCTTTGCGAACATATCCCCACACACTGTCTCGGAGTCTTCTTGTGTTTCAGTGGCGGGTGTAATTCAACGCCGTGTCTCCCACCACGGCGCAGCCTCGTTGTGGAGAGTGCGAGGGCTCTGCGAGAGAGAATAACCTATATATAATGGCCTAACGTAAAAAAACACACACCGTGAAGCAAGGTGCTCTAGTCAACCTCCAGATATGGGAATCCTTCTAGATAAAACATAGGACAGTGAGGTGTCCAGAAAGGCAACTAAAAACGGAATGACCGGTAACTCGTCATCTTTTTCTATGACATTATTTTATTTGAGGGTGAAGGGATGGGGTTTGAGAAATGGTCTAGTCTGGACCACGCGGTAATGGCAGGGAGCCCTGCCCGGTTTAATTCATTTACTTCTATAGGGGATGAGCGTGACATGTTTTACCGCACAGGAGCGTCCACAGAGTTCTAGTAACACACATTTAACACAAGAAATGCCAGTATATAATAGCTTGGTTGGCAGTATAGTGGATGGTCATCTTAGATTCTTTGTTTATTTCCGTGCATCGGCTGAGCCCTCAAGGTTTACAGCAAGGCTGTTCTCACTGCAGACTACATAGTATGATGTCATCCACAACACTACTAACAAATTCAGCTGAGATGTTTTATTAATAAGTTATAGCCTAGTAGCATAGTGTTTCCCAGAGGACTCCTCCAGTAGACTTGCCCAGCCTGTTCCACTTGATCCATTGCTGCTAGCACACCTGATTCAACTAATCAAGGGCTTTTAGCTAGTAGTCCAGGAATACATTTAAAACATAAGTGGAACTGACTAAGGGTAGTTGAGGAGAGGTTTGGGAAAAACTGGCCTAGTCCACTGTGATGCTGGTGTGTCTGTAACAGAGATTCAGTGATTTGCGAAAGTATTCAACCCCCTTGGCATTTTTCCTATTTTGTTGCCTTACAACCTGGAATAAAAATGGATTTTTGGGGGATTTGTATCATTTGATTTATACAACATGCCTACCACTTTGAAGATACAAAATATTTTTTATTGTGAAACAAAGAAATAAGACAGAAAAACAGAAACTTGAGCGTGCATAACTATTAACCCCCCCCGAAAGTCAATACTTTGTAGAGCCACATCTAGCCACTGGGATTTTTGTCCATTATTCAAGGCAAAACTGCTCCAGCTCCTTCAAGTTGGATGGATTCCGCTGGTGTACAGCTATCTTTAAGTCATACCACAGATTCTTAATTGGATTGAGGTATGGGCTTTGACTAGGTCATTCCAAGACATTAAGTGTTACCCCTTAAACCACTCAAGTGATGCTTTAGCAGTATGCTTAGGGTCATTGTCCTGCTGGAAGGTGAACCTCCGCCACTCTGGCTCAGTGTGTCAGGCTACCTTTCACCCCTCTGGCTCAGTGTGTCAGGCTACCTTTCACCCCTCTGGCTCAGTGTGTCAGGCTACCTTTCACCCCTCTGGCTCAGTGTGTCAGGCTACCTTTCACCCCTTGTACATACAGTATTCTCCACACAGCTCATCCTATATAACTACTGCTGTACATACAGTATTCTCCACACAGCTCATCCTATATAACTACTGCTGTACATACAGTATTCTCCACACAGCTCATCCTATATAACTAATGCTCTACATTCCTACTGTGTATTTACATTCCAGACTCTGATATTTCTTCTATTTTTCTTTGTGTGTTTTAGTATTGTACTTTTAGACACGTACTGCTCTGCTGGATCAAGAGACACAAGCATGTACTGCTCTGCTGGATCAAGAGACACAAGCATGTACTGCTCTGCTGGATCAAGAGACACAAGCATGTACTGCTCTGCTGGATCAAGAGACACAAGCATGTACTGCTCTGCTGGATCAAGAGACACAAGCATGTACTGCTCTGCTGGATCAAGAGACACAAGCATGTACTGCTCTGCTGGATCAAGAGACACAAGCATGTACTGCTCTGCTGGAGCAAGAGACACAAGCATGTACTGCTCTGCTGGAGCAAGAGACACAAGCATTTCACTGCACCTGTTTTAACATCTGCTAATCACATTTTGATTTCATTTTGATGTCCAATCACTGACTGTCTGCTGCTTGAGTAGATTAGATAATAGGCTACACACACACACACACACACACACACACACACACACACACACACACACACACACACACACACAGGACTAATGTTATTTGCGAGGGCCGGGCGTTTTCCCATTGGTACTGATCAGATATCAACCAGCCTTCACAGACAGGGTTTTGCCACAATTACAGAAAATATAGATGTAGATTTATCTAGATTGGTCTATACGAGTGTTTAGCTGTGCATGAGTATACAGAATTCTGCCAAGTCTATGTGAGTGGTAAAATAATAAAGAGAGTTGCACACTCCATGTATTAACTCCCAGTGATTTATTGGGTAAACCACCAACGTTTCTGCATCACTGTACCTTATTCAAGGTGGAGAAGGTACAGTGATGCCGAAGCGTTGGTGGTTTACCCAATAAATCACTGAAGGTTTATACATGGAGTGTGCAACTCTTTATTATTTTTATAGTTTATTCACCATTAGTCAGCACCTCTACATATAATTCGTTTCTCTGGGTGTTCCAGCTCATGTTTTTTATTAGTCTATGTGAGTTGACCTCAGCTTGCCATCAGGGTTCGGTGGGTTACTTTAGAAAGTTACAAGTTACCTGTCCAAAACTGTAATCAGTAACGCAACTTCTGGATTACCCAAACTCAGTAACGTAAACTGCACTTTGCAGCTGAGTGCATTTTTTACTGGCCATCCACTGGTTTCAAAAACAATGATTGATAGGCAGCTTAATCTTCTTGAAATCAACCTTTATTGGGTTCAAATACACATTTAGATTTGTGAACCCCTGAGGAGTCTATACCCTATTTCTTGGACATGCTACAAGGAAGTGTGCTCCTCCCCATTAATCAGTTATCAGAAGGAATTGGGTATGCCACTTTCCCATTTAAGGTGGAGCATCAGGTCTTATTGGGGGATAAAGGTCATGCTCATTTAAGGCTCTGTTGAAACATAACTTCAAAACACTCCTGGATTTCATAAGGTGGTCATCTCTTCCCATTTCATTAGCAGGTCACGTTAATTCTGTTAAGGTTTTTGTACTTTTTCCAAATGATTCCCATTTTTTTTGCCAAAGACGATGTTCCAACAACTGGACAACTACATTTCCAACTTCATTTGGAATAAGTCAAATCCACGAATGAGAAAGGTATATCTAGAGAGGCCTTCCCAACTTTTTACACTACTACTGGTCAGTAAATATACTGTATCTAAATGTGTTTACTGGGTTTCTACATTTGAAAACAAGGATGGTCCAACTTGGGCCATATTGGAGTTACAGTCAAGTCTTCCAACTTCTCCGGTCTCGCTTCTGTGCTCCCCAATGCCCATGAACCTTGGCACCCATGTTTTGAATCCCATTGTCAAGAACTCCCTTAAAATCTGTTCCCAATTCCGAAATCACCTTAAACAAGCAAGTGGCTTCTCTCCATTAACATCTAATCATTTCTTCCCAGCGTCACAGATTGACACAGCATTCCAGTTCTGGCATAGGAACGGTCTGGTGTTTTTTTGTGACCTATTTGTTGATAACACATTAATCTCATTCGATACTCTGAGGGTTGACCATAATATTCCCAATACCCCCTTTTTTAGATACCTGCAAACTCGCAGCTTTGCCAAAAAACATTTCCCTTCATTTCCACTCGAGCCCACTAAGTGTCCAGTCGAGAGGTGCTTAGATCTTAACCCGTATCTGAACGGCACAATCTCCAGATTATACAACATAATACAGAACATTAATGAATTAATCCGCCCTCCTTGGCAAATACAAAATCTGCATGGGAGCAAGACATGGGTGCCGAGCTACCCGATGATATACGGCAACAAAGTATTGAGCGTATCCACACCTCATCATTTTGCATAAGGCATGGGCTCATTCAGTTTAAAGTTGTGCACCGTCTCCATTACTCAAATGACAGATTGGCAAAAATATACCCAAATGTTGACCCCAAGTGTTTGAGATGCCAGAGTCCAGCGGCTGTGGGACACATGTTTTGGTCATGCCAATCTTTGAGTGGCTTCTGGGACCCCATTTTTGAGACATTCTCACAAATGTGTAATACGACTGTTAGACCCAATCCATTCACTGCCATTTTTGGGTCACTTCCCCTAGAATGGTACCTCGCTGCTAGCTCACCGCCTTGTCCTCTTTCACTGGAAGTCTGCAAAGACACCCTTCTTTATGCAGTGGGATAAGGAGGTGATATCATCTCTGCCTCTGGAGAAGGTTAGGTACACTGTGCATAGGTCCCGACAAAAGTTTGACTTCATTCAATTGGTCCCCATTAATACTATACGTGGAGAGCCTGTCTTTTACTTAGTGAAATGTTCATATTTTTGCCGTCATCCTTAGCTCGAAGCGTTTATTCAAGTTGGATAATCTTTGGATGCTGACAGTGGTCGGACCATTGGAAGACATAGCTTGGGCTGTAGCCCACAAAAGCCTATTCCTGCTCTTTTCCCGCGATCCAACAAACACATTTGGTGTGTCGTCATAGTGGTCTCTGATTGGTGGTCAGACTCGCTCAGGTGGAACAAACTTAAATGTGCGTCCTTTTTCAACGCTGATTTGAATGTAATTAAGAAAACAGAGAAGTGTCAACATCCTTTCTGAATTTAAAAGTAATCCTCGAAGTAATCATCTAGTTTTTCAAAAATATCTGTAATCTGATGACAATATTTTTGCTGGTAACGTAACGGATTACAGTTATCGTTTTTTGTAATCCCTTACATGTACATGTAATCCGTTACTCCCAAACCCTGCTTGCCATACTATGTAGTAAAAGGGGGGCAACACAACACAACACTGAGTCAAAAAGAGGGCAACACAACAACACAACACTGAGTCAAAAAGAGGGCAACACAACAACACAACACTGAGTCAAAAAGAGGGCAACACAACAACACAACACTGAGTCAAAAAGAGGGCAACACAACAACACAACACTGAGTCAAAAAGAGGGCAACACAACAACACAACACTGAGTCAAAAAGAGGGCAACACAACAACACAACACTGAGTCAAAAAGAGGGCAACACAACAACACAACACTGAGTCAAAAAGAGGGCAACACAACAACACAACACTGAGGCTACCATCTTGAAGTCTCGATCTTCTCATAGACAAGACAAGTATAAAACTGCTGTGGGGCAAGAAGATCCTGGCCTTCAGCAGTCAGCAGCAATACAGGTCAGTACATAGCACATCAACATCGCCCTCCTCCCTCTACCCCTAACCCCCCCCCCCCCACACACACACACACACACACACACACATGCTGAGAGAAGAGGAAACAGGCCCAAGCTGTAAAGAGGAGACAGGCCCATGCTGTAAAAAGGAGACAGGGCCATGCTGTAAAGAGGAGACAGGGCCATGGTGTAAAGAGGAGACAGGCCCATGCTGTAAAGAGGAGACAGGCCCAAGCTGTAAAGAGGAGACAGGGCCATGCTGTAAAGAGGAGACAGGCCCATGCTGAAAAGAGGAGACAGGGCCATGCTGAAAAGAGAAGACAGGCCCATGCTGTAAAAAGGAGACAGGGCCATGCTGTAAAGAGGAGACAGGGCCATGCTGTAAAGAGGAGACAGGGCCATGGTGTAAAGAGGAGACAGGCCCATGCTGTAAAGAGGAGACAGGCCCATGCTGTAAAGAGGAGACAGGCCCATGCTGTAAAGAGGAGACAGCCCCATGCTGTAAAGAGGAGACAGCCCCATGCTGTAAAGAGGAGACAGCCCCATGCTGTAAAGAGGAGACAGGCCCATGCTGTAAAGAGGAGACAGGGCCATGGTGTAAAGAGGAGACAGGCCCATGCTGTAAAGAGGAGACAGGCCCATGCTGTAAAGAGGAGACAGGCCCATGCTGTAAAGAGGAGACAGCCCCATGCTGTAAAGAGGAGACAGCCCCATGCTGTAAAGAGGAGACAGCCCCATGCTGTAAAGAGCCGGGAGGATAGAGGGATGGAGGACGGAGAGGGAGAGCCAGACCACATCTTCATCTCTCCATCCCCCACGTCCACTACTTTCTGCCCTGTCTATAGAACAGCACACTAATTATCTCAGCTCTGTCTATAGAGCAGCACACTAAGTATCTCAGCCCTGTCTATAGAGCAGCACACTAAGTATCTCAGCCCCCCTACCCCTTCCCCCCCCATCCACTCTTGGTAATACATTGACCCCCAGGGATTGACATCAATGGGAGGTGAACCCACCACCACTCCTACCCTCAGGCCCTTCTCCTCAACAACCCCCCTCCCTTCCTCTATCTACTACTTCCCCATTCCCCATTCGAGTCTTTAGGGGGAGAGAAATTGAAGAATGTTAGAATGGAAATGGAATGAACTCATGAACCATTTGGGAGCCTGAAGGAGAGACTTAACCTCTGACAAATCTTGAAACATTTAGACTAATCCCTCCTACTATAACCTGGAATTCCTCACTAGATTCCTCCCTTCTGATATTGTCATCACTAGTCACTAATGTCATGTCACTAATGTCATGTCACTAATGTCATGTCAGTAATGTCTTGTCAGTAATGTCATGTCAGTAATGTCATGTCAGTAATGTCATGTCAGTAATGTCTTGTCAGTAATGTCATGTCAGTAATGTCATGTCAGTAATGTCTTGTCAGTAATGTCATGTCAGTAATGTCATGTCAGTAATGTCTTGTCAGTAATGTCTTGCACGTAATGTCACGTCACTAATGTCATGTCACTAATGTCTTGTCAGTAATGTCTTGTCCGTAATGTCACATCACTAATGTCATGTCACTAATGTCTTGTCAGTAATGTCTTGTCAGTAATGTCTTGTCACGTCAGTAATGTCTTGTCACTAATGTCTTGTCAGTAATATAATTTCAGTAATGTCTTATCATTAATGTCATGTCAGTAATGTCTTGTCACTAATGTCTTGTCAGTAATATAATTTCAGTAATGTCTTGTCAGTAATGTAATGTCAGTAATGTCATGTCAGTAATGCCTTGTCAGTTATGTCTTGTCAGTAATATCTTGTCAGTTATGTCTTGTCAGTAATATCTTATCAGTTATGTATTGTCAGTAATATCTTGTCACTAATATCTTGTCAGTTATGTCTTGTCAGTAATATCTTGTCAGTAATGTCTTGTCAGTAATGTAATGTCAGTAATGTCATGTCAGTAATGTCTTGTCAGTTATGTCTTGTCAGTAATATCTTGTCAGTTATGTATTGTCAGTAATATCTTGTCACTAATGTCTTGTCAGTAATGTCATGTCAATAATGCCAATGCCAATAGCTGTGTATGTAGTGGTATACTAAGTGTGAATCTGTGATGTAGTGGTAAACTAACTGTGAATCTGTGATGTAGTGGTATACTAACTGGGAATCTGTGATGTAGTGGTAAACTAACTGTGAATCTGTGATGTAGTGGTAAACTAACTGGGAATCTGTGATGTAGTGGTAAACTAACTGGGAATCTGTGATGTAGTGGTATACTAACTGGGAATCTGTGATGTAGTGGTAAAACAAATGGGGGTAAAATCTGATCGCCGGTCGCGGTGAAAAAAGTAACGCTTCCTATTCTTTCAATGCATTTTTCCGCAAAAAGGGGGTAAACTGTTGGGCAAAAAAAAAAAAAGAGACTAAAACCTAGAAAAATAATAATGAATCATGTCATTAGCAGAATGAGACTAAAACCTGGAACAATAACAACGAATCATGTCATTAGCAGAATGAGACTAAAACCTGGAACAATAACAATGAATCATGTCATTAGCAGAATGAGACTAAAACCTGGAACAATAACAATGAATCATGTCATTAGCAGAATGAGACTAAAACCTGGAACAATAACAATGAATTGTGTCATTAGCAGAATGAGACTAAAACCTGGAACAATAACAATGAATCATGTCATTAGCAGAATGAGACTAAAACCTGGAACAATAACAATGAATCATGTCATTAGCAGAATGAGACTAAAACCTGGAACAATAACAATGAATCGTGTCATTAGCAGAATGAGACTAAAACCTGGAACAATAACAATGAATCGTGTCATTAGCAGAATGAGACTAAAACCTGGAACAATAACAATGAATCGTGTCATTAGCAGAATGAGACTAAAACCTGGAACAATAACAATGAATCGTGTCATTAGCAGAATGAGACTAAAACCTGGAACAATAACAATGAATCGTGTCATTAGCAGAATGAGACTAAAACCTGGAACAATAACAATGAATCGTGTCATTAGCAGAATGAGACTAAAACCTGGAACAATAACAATGAATCGTGTCATTAGCAGAATGAGACTAAAACCTGGAACAATAACAATGAATCGTGTCATTAGCAGAATGAGACTAAAACCTGGAACAATAACAATGAATCGTGTCATTAGCAGAATGAGACTAAAACCTGGAACAATAACAATGAATCGTGTCATTGAACACGTCACCATTTTTCTCAGTAAATATATTTCCAAAGGTGCTATTCACATGAACCTTTCACCAGATGTTGGTAACAACCCAAGTAATCCATACATACAAAGAAACCAAAACAAATAAGTTAAGAAATTAAGTTATGTGTAATAATGTGAAATGACACAGGGAAAAAGTATTGAACACACTTACTGATATTTATTTAATACTTTGTACAAAAGCCTTTGTTGGTAATGACAGCTTCAAGACGCCTCCTGTATGGAGAAACTAGTTGCATGCATTGCTCTGGTGTGATTTTGGCCCATTCTTCCACACACTTCAAATCTTGAAGGTTCCGTGGGCCTCTTCTATGAATCTTGATCTTCAGTTCTTTCCATAGATTTTCAAAGGGATTTAAGTCAGATGATTGGCTGGGCCATTCTAGCAGCTTTATTTTCTTTCTTTGAAACCAATTGAGAGTTTCCTTGGCTGTGTGTTTGGGATCATTGTCTTGCCGAAATGTCCACCCTCGTTTCATCTTCATCATCCTGGTAGATGGCAGCAGATTTTTGTCAGGAATGTCTCGGTAAATTTGCCCATTCATCCTTCCTTCAATTATGTGAAGTTTGCCAGTACCATTTGCTGAAAAGCAGCCCCACACCATGATGTTCCCACCTCCAAACTTCACTGTTGGTATGGTGTTTTTAGGGTGATGTGCAGTGCCATTTCTCCTCCAAACATGGTGTGTATTATGACATCCAAACAGTTCAATTTTGCTCTCATCTGACCACACTATATTCTCCCAGTATTTCACTGGCTTTTCCAAATGTTGTGCAGCAAACTTTAAACGAGCTTCAACATGCTTTTTTTTCAGCAATGGAGTCTTGCGTGGTGAGCGTGCATAAAGGCCATGGCGGTGGAGTGCATTACTTACTGTTTTCTTTGAGACAACAGTACCTGCTAATTGCAGGTCTTTTTGAAGCTCTCCACAAGTGGTCCTTGGCTCTTGGAAAACTCTTCTGATTATTCTTTTCACTCCTCTGTCAGAAATCTTGCGATTAGCACCTGGTCGAGGCAAATTTATGGTGAAATGATTGTCTTTCCACTTCCGTATTATGGCCCCAACAGTGCTCACTGGAACATTCAGAAGCTTAGAAATGCGCCTACAACCAATGCCATCAATATGTTTTGCAACAATTAGGTTGCGAAGGTCTTGAGACAGCTCTTTGCTTTTACCCATCATGAGATGTGTCTTGTGTGACACCTTGGCAATGAGACCTTTTTGTAGGCCATCAGTTGGGACTGAACCAGCTGATATTAATTTGCACTGACAGGGGGCTGGATTGCTTTTTAATTACTGATAGTTTTCAGCTGTTGTCTTGGCTTTCCATGCCTTTTTGAACCTCCCTTTCTTCATGTGTTCAATATTTTTTCCCTGTGTCATTTCACATTATTACACATAACTTAATTTCTGAACTTATTTGTTTTGGTTTCTTTGTATGTATGGATTACTTGGGTTGTTACCAACATCTGATGAACATTTCATGTCAATAGCACCTTTGGTAATATATTTACTCAGTACTCCCGCCAGTCACCAAGTCCTGTCTGGACCCTGGTGCGGGAGCCCTCGACCCTGGAGAGGGGCTGACAACCGGCCCCGGACTGGGCACCGGTGGAGCGGACTGCTCCGGCACTGGAGCGACGCAGATGACCGGCCCCGGACTGGGCACCGGTGGAGCGGACTGCGCCATCTCTGGAGCGACGTAGACGACCGGCCCCGGACTGGGCACCGGTGGAGCGGACTGCTCCATCTCTGGAGCGACGTAGACGGCCGGCCCCGGACTGGGCACCGGTGGAGCGGATTGCTCCGGCACTGGAGTGTCGTAGACGACCGGCCCCGGACTGGGCACCGGTGGAGCGGACTGCTCCGGCACTGGAGCGACGCGGACGACCGGCCCCGGACTGGGCACCGGTGGAGGAGGCTCCAGGCCTTTAGCTGTGGCTGGAGGCTCCGGAACGCTGACCTTCGCTGGAGGTGGCGTGGCGCTGACCTTCGCTGGAGGTGGCGTGGCGCTGACCTTCGCTGGAGGTGGCGTGGCGCTGACCTTCGCTGGAGGTGGCGTGGCGCTGACCTTCGCTGGAGGTGGCGTGGCGCTGACCTTCGCTGGAGGTGGCGTGGCGCTGACCTTCGCCGGGGACCTCGGGCTGCTGACCGTCGCCGGGGACCTCGGGCTGCTGACCGTCGCCGGGGACCTCGGGCTGCTGACCGTCGCCGGGGACCTCGGGCTGCTGACCGTCGCCGGGGACCTCGGGCTGCTGACCGTCACCGGGGACCTCGGGCTGCTGACCGTCACCGGGGACCTCGGGCTGCTGACCGTCACCGGGGACCTCGGGCTGCTGACCGTCACCGGGGACCTCGGGCTGCTGACCGTCACCGGGGACCTCGGGCTGCTGACCGTCACCGGGGACCTCGGGCTGCTGACCTTCACAGGAGGCCTCAGGCTGCTGACCTTTACAGGAGACCTCAGGCTACTGACCGTCACAGGAGGCCTCGGGCTGCTGACCTTCTCCGGAGACCTCAGGCTGGATGCCGTGCCCACCCTGGGCACCGACGCAGAGGTGGTCTTCAGCCCTGCAGCTGGTCTGGCTGTCGGCCCCAGACTGGGCACCGACGTGCTATGGAGCTCCAGCTCCACAGCGGGACTGAACGTCGTGCCCACCCTGGGCACCGACGCAGAGATGGTTTCCAGCCCTGTGGTTGGGCTGGCTGTCGGCCCCAGACTGGGCACCGACGCGCTATGGAGCTCCTGCTCCACAGCGGGGCTGAACGTCGTGCCCACCCTGGGCACCGACGCAGAGATGGTTTCCAGCCCTCTGATTGGGCTGGCTGTCGGCCCCAGACTGGGCACCGACGCGCTATGGAGCTCCTGCTCCACAGCGGGACTGAACGTCGTGCCCACCCTGGGCACCGACGCAGAGATGGTTTCCAGCCCTGTGGTTGGGCTGGCTGTCGGCCCCACACTGGGCACCGACGTGCTATGGAGCTCCTGCTCCACAGCGGGGCTGAACGTCGTGCCCACCCTGGGCACCGACGCGGAGAGGGTTTCCAGCCCTCTGGTTGGGCTGGCTGTCGGCCCCAGACTGGGCACCGACGCGCTATGGAGCTCCTGCTCCACAGCGGGGCTGAACGTCGTACCCACTCTGGGCACCGACGCAGAGATGGTCTCCAAACACAGAGCTGCGCTGTCGACCCTCGCAGTAGGCTCCGTGTGAGGAATGGGTGAGCGCGCCACTGCTCTGCTGCGAGGCGCAGGCACGGGCCGTACCAGGCTGGGGAAACACACCGTTGGGCTGGTGCGTCTAGCTGGCACGGGTCGCTCCGGGCTGGAGACACGCACCATGGGGCTGGTGCGTGGAGCAGGCGAGGGCCGTACCGGGCTGGGGAAACGCACCGTTGGGTTGGTGCGTTTAGCTGGTACGGGACTCACCGGGCTAGCGTTGCGCACCGATGGTTTGGTGCGCTGAGTCGGTCTCCTCCTCCTCCGACTCTGGACCGGCGCTGGAGGCACCGGACTGGGAACTGGCGCTGGAGCACGACTGTCCCTGTCGTGCCTACTCCATCGCCAATCCCCATCCTGTGAGGGCTCTTCCGGGAACCCCCACGAGTGAGGGAACAGAAGCACATCGTCGTCGTCTTCCTCCGACTCCTCTCTGTACTCCCGTTCCCACGGCTGTAGGGGCTCCTCCTGGAACCCCCACGAGTGCAGTGGTCGGGGCTCTTCTCCCTCGATCCCCGACCACCCCCATAGCCCCCCCCCAAAATCAGTTTGAGGGGTTTTCTGGGCTCCAGGCTGGTCCTCAGTACTAGCCCGGTGACGTGTCCTCCGTCGTCGGCGCCTCGACTGCTCCGGACCCCAGCCTTTCTCCACCGCATGATAATGGTAGACATCCTCTTTCGACAATTTCCCCATATCGTAGAGGATGTCTACCAAAGTCTGCTCTCGCTGCGTCCCAGGGTGGTGGATCATTCTGTCACGGTTTGGATTAATGGGACGGAAAACGGAGCGCTGGTGAAGTGTCATCCTTTTATTTAATGAGTTGTTCTCACGAGGCATCAAAATAAAAGGAGAGTATAACAATAAACACGACTATAAACTAAACACAGTGACTTACTTGCTGGGCTACATGCAGTGCAGACAAGCAGGAACAATGATCCACACACAGGTGGCTGTGTGTGGAGCCTATATACTATCCCCAATCAGAGACAACGCTATACAGCTGTCTCTGATTGGGGATGATCATCTCCCTAGATAGGGTGTGATGACTTGGTTGTGTGCCTCTCTCCTCCCCTAGGTGGGAGTAAGAGGCCTTACCACAACCAAGCCATCACACATTGGGAGGCAGTCACCTCCACCGTGCAGGAAACAAAGGAAGCCATTGGTAGGCTGTCACCTCCACCGTGGAGGAGAAGAAGGAAGCCATTGGGAGGCTGTCACCTCCACCGTGGAGGAGAAGAAGGAAGCCATTGGGAGGCTGTCACCTCCACTGTGGAGGAGAAGAAGGAAGCCATTGGGAGGCTGTCACCTCCACCGTGGAGGAGACGAAAGAAGCCATTGGGAGGCTGTCACCTCCACCGTGGAGGAGAAGAAGGAAGCCATTGGTAGGCTGTCACCTCCACCGTGGAGGAGAAGAAGGAAGCCATTGAGAGGCTGTCACCTCCACCGTGGAGGAGAAGAAGGAAGCCATTGGTAGGCTGTCACCTCCACCGTGGAGGAGAAGAAGGAAGCCATTGGGAGGCTGTCACCTTCACCGTGGAGGAGAAGAAGGAAGCCATTGAGAGGCTGTCACCTCCACCGTGGAGGAGAAGAAGGAAGCCATTGGGAGGCTGTCACCTCCACCGTGGAGGAGAAGAAGGAAGCCATTGGGAGGCTGTCACCTCCACTGTGGAGGAGAAGAAGGAAGCCTTTGGGAGGCTGTCACCTCCACTGTGGAGGAGAAGAAGGAAGCCATTGGGAGGCTGTCACCTCCACCGTGCAGGAGAAGAAGGAAGCCCAGCAGACAGGGAGAGTAGTGGGGGATTTTGAGGAGACTTGTCTATTCAGTTGATGTTTTCTAATTTTCTAAACCTTGGCTGTCGGGTTTTATATGACATGGATGAATCCCTCGTATTTATCTCTGCTGGGAAAAGACACCAAGCTCACAAAGTAATTTAGTCTCATTCCTTGTGACCTTTTATCTACAACTTTATCAGTGGTATCGTGGACAGTATTTACAGTATTTATAGTATTTATTGTTGACGTGACCTTTTATCTATAACTTTATCAGTCATATCGTGGACAGCCTTCTTCCAACTAAGCACCAGATTTACTCAAACTGAAGACCACAGTTTCTTAGATTTCTCTGTTACATGTCTTATATAAGGTATTCTTTGGTCTGAAAATGCATTGTTACGGACAGAAATCCTTCCGTTAGGCTATGTAAGGGTGTTTCTGTTCCTTGTGTACTCTGTATGCATCCCACATTGTTCTGTTCTGCTGTAGAGATACCTCAGGTCAGGGGACAGAGACAGACAGCTGGCGAGGGTAAAGGGTTCTGTTGTAGAGATACCTCAGGTCAGGGGACAGAGACAGACAGCTGGCGAGGGTACAGGGTTCTGTTGTAGAGATACCTCAGGTCAGGGGACAGAGACAGACAGCTGGCGAGGATACAGGGTTCTGTTGTAGAGATACCTAAGGTCAGGGGACAGAGACAGACAGTTGGCGAGGGTACAGGGATCTGTTGTAGAGATACCTCAGGTCAGGGGACAGAGACAGACAGCTGGCGAGGGTACAGGGTTTCCCACAGGGTCTCCCAGGGACAACCTATCCAGGTCAGAGAGAGAAGCGAGGTGAGGGAATGATGGGATAGGATAGAGGTGAGAGGTGAAAGAGGAGGGAGAGAGAGAGGGTTGAGGGAGAAGAGAGAAAGAGAGAAAGAGAGAAGAGAAAGAGAGAGGAGAAAGAGAGAGAAATCGAGGGCAGACAGAAGGGGGGTTAAGATAACGGTGAAGAGGAGAAAAGAGAGAGAGACAGGATCATAATGAAGAGAGAGAGACAGGATCATAATGAAGAGAGAGAGACAGGATCATATTGAAGAGAGAGAGACAGGATCATAGTGAAGAGAGAGAGACAGGATCATATTGAAGAGAGAGAGACAGGGTCATAATGAAGAGAGAGAGACAGGATCATAATGAAGAGAGGGAGACAGGATCATAATGAAGAGAGAGAGACAGGATCATATTGAAGAGAGAGAGACAGGATCATAGTGAAGAGAGAGAGACAGGATCATATTGAAGAGAGAGAGACAGGATCATAATGAAGAGAGAGAGACAGGATCATATTGAAGAGAGATAGACAGGATCATAGTGAAGAGAGAGAGACAGGATCATATTGAAGAGAGAGAGACAGGATCATAATGAAGAGAGAGAGACAGGATCATATTGAAGAGAGATAGACAGGATCATATTGAAGAGAGAGAGACAGGATCATATTGAAGAGAGAGAGACAGGATCATATTGAAGAGAGAGAGACAGGATCATAATGAAGAGAGAGAGACAGGATCATATTGAAGAGAGAGAGACAGGATCATATTGAAGAGAGAGAGACAGGATCATAATGAAGAGAGAGAGACAGGATCATAATGAAGAGAGAGAGACAGGATCATAATGAAGAGAGAGAGACAGGATCATATTGAAGAGAGAGAGACAGGATCATATTGAAGAGAGAGAGACAGGGTCATATTGAAGAGAGAGAGACAGGATCATATTGAAGAGAGAGAGACAGGATCATATTGAAGAGAGAGAGACAGGATCATATTGAAGAGAGAGTGGTCCTACTGAGCAGGTCTGAGCAGATAGAACTTCACGGTTAAATTCAGAATGACTCTGCACGGAAGCCCTGGATCCAAACGCAGCAGTAGCAGTGAGTGAGAGCGGAAGCTGCCTGAACCTTGCCTGTTCGCTGTTCCCTGTGCCTGCCACGATTTGATTCATGGGCCAGTGGCACTGCTCTCCTGGGGTAATCAGAGCAATATGATTTCTGGTTCAATCAGAGCACTTTAGTGCCCATTACACCGCAGACCCACTTGTTGTTCAGGAGGCCGAATATAAGAAAAACAGCTGTCTCCGTCCCAAATGGCACCCTATTCCCTTAATAGTGTACTACTTTTGACCAGGGGCCTTGGTCAAAAGTAGTGCACTATATAGGGAATTGGGTTCCATTTGGGACTCACACCGTGTCAAACGGCTTCACTTCCCTTCTCAGCCAGCAGCCAGCAGCCAGCCAGCGAACCCCAGAGGAAAAGGCAGAGGTGGCTAGGGCAAGAAAAGGAGGAGGAACGGAGGAGGGAGAACAGGACGAGTGTCTTAGCAGCCACTCTGACGCTTATCAGGAGACAGGCAGAGGAAGCCATTGGATTTGTTTACATCGTGTCGTGTGTTCCCCAAAGGATTGTTGGTACTAGTTGCTTGGCTCTTTGAAGAGCTTCTGTGCTGGGACTGGCACTGTCTGACTACGGCGGAACAAAGACACGGGCTGCGTCCCAAATGGCACCCTTTTCCATATGAAGTGCACTACTTCAGACCAGAGCCCTATGGGGCCAGACAGTTGCCATTTGAGCCACAGAGAGTCTGGAGAACATCCTCCAAAACATGAATCAGCCCTTATTCAAATGATGGTGCAGAGTATTGTAATTTTTCGCAGGTTTACTTTAAATCCTATTCATTACCACTGAGAGGCACATCCACTGGAGAGCATTTGACAGGATTGTGTACAATATAAAATATTATATTCAAAACATCACAGAAGATGTTGCACATGTATTTCACCATTGAGCTTATGTATCAGTGTAATATAATAGAAAGGTCTATTCTCAATTTGAGGTTGTTGAACAGGATAACAGGGATGTCTTATACAGACAGGAGAACTACATATAGAATGTATTTGAACTAAAGTACACATGAGAGCCTCATCACACAGCCAGATTCATACTCTTAGAAGAGGTTCTCCCACAACAATGTGATTAGTACTAGATATAAGGTAATGCATTGATCCCACCTCACACCAATCTATTTTTTAGGCTTTGCTTTTCTACTTACAACCCCATCAGGCTGAATTGAGGGAGCTGTTTTGTCTTATAGTAATGTGGTGCCTGCCTCTAATGTTCTGGGAATGTTCCCAGTTTGCTGGGTATTCTCAAGAGGTTGTTGGTCATAAAGCAAAACATTTTTTCCCCAAGAGGCAAAATGCTGATTTATTACAGTGCCTTCAGAAAGTACTAATACACCTTAACTTATTCTACATGTTATTGTTACAGCTTGAATGTTTCTCCCCTTGACTTATTCCACATGTTGTTGTGTTACAGCCTGAATGTTTCTCCCCTTGACTTATTCCACATGTTGTTGTGTTACAGCATGAATGTTTCTCCCCTTGACTTATTCCACATGTTGTTGTTATAGCCTGAATGTTTCTCCCCTTGACTTATTCCACATGTTGTTGTTATAGCCTGAATGTTTCTCCCCTTGACTTATTCCACATGTTGTTGTTTTAAAGCCTGAATGTTTCTCACCTTGACTTATTCCATATGTTGTTGTTTTAAAGCCTGAATGTTTCTCCCCTTGACTTATTCCACATGTTGTTGTGTTACAGCATGAATTTTTCTCCCCTTGACTTATTCCACATGTTGTTGTTATAGCCTGAATGTTTCTCCCCTTGACTTATTCCACATGTTGTTGTTATAGCCTGAATGTTTCTCCCCTTGACTTATTCCACATGTTGTTGTTTTAAAGGCTGAATGTTTCTCACCTTGACTTATTCCATATGTTGTTGTTTTAAAGGCTGAATGTTTCTCACCTTGACTTATTCCACATGTTGTTGTGTTACAGCCTGAATGTCTCTCCCCCATCTACACACAACCCCCCATAATGACAAAGAGAAAACATGTTTTCAGACATTTTTGCAAATGTATTGAAAATGAAATACAGAAATATAACTCATTAACATAAGTATTCATACCCCTTTGCTATGACACTCCAAGTTGAGCTCAGGTGGATCCAATTTCCTCTGATCATCCTTGAGATGTCACTACAACTTGATTGGAGTCCACCTGTGGCCAATTCAATTGTTTGGACATGATTTAGAAAAGCATTCCACAACAAAATGCAGGGGTAGACACTCCAATTAGTATGATACGGTATGTTACGTTTCATATATTATGTATTCACTTGTGGGTGTCCATCATTCATTTCATTTGATATGTTACGAATTACAATTTATATAATATGTAACGAATTTGCAAAACGTATGATATGTTACGAATTCCAATTTGTTGTGGCAAATGTTTAATAGGCGGCTAACACTAACGTTAGCTAGGCTAGGGGTAAGGGGTTAAAGTTAGGGTTAGGAGTTAGGTTAAATGGATAGGGGAAGGGGAAGGGTTAGCTAACATGCTAAGTAGTTGCAAAGTAGCTAAAAAGTAGTAAGTACAGTTGAAGTCGGAAGTTTACATACACCTTAGCCAAATACATTTAAACTCAGTTTTTCACAATTCCCTGTCTTAGGTCAGTTAGGATCACTACTTTATTTTAAGAATGTGAAATGTGAATAATAGTTGAGAAAATGTATTTAAGCTTTTATTTATTTCATCACATTCCCAGAGGGTCAGAAGTTTACATACATTCAATTAGTATTTGGTAGCATTGGCTTTAAAGTGTTTAACTTGGGTCAAACATTTCGGGTAGCCTTCCACAAGCTTCCCACAATAAATTGGGTGAATTTTGGCCCATTCCTCCTGACAGAACTGGTGTAACTGAGTCAGGTTTGTAGGCCTCCTTGCTCACACACGCTTTTTCAGTTCTGCCCACAAATTGTTTATGGGATTGAGTTCAAGGCTTTGTGATGGCCACTCCAATACCTTGACTTTGTTGTCCTTAAGCCATTTTGCCACAACTTTGGAAGTATGCTTGGGGTCATTGTCCATTCGGAAGACCCATTTGCGACCAAGCTTTAACTTCCTGACTGATGTCTTGAGATGTTGCTTCAATATATCCACATAATTTTCCTTCCTCATGATGCCATCTATTTTGTGAAGTGCACCAGTCCCTCGTGCAGCAAAGCACCCCCACAACATTATGTTGCCACCACCGTGCTTCACGGTTGGGATGGCGTTCTTCAGCTTGCAAGCCTCCCCCTTATTCCTCCAAACATAAGGATGGTCATTATGGCCAAACAGTTCTATTTTTGTTTCATCAGACCAGAGGACATTTCTCCAAAAAGTACGTTCTTTGTCCCCATGTGCAGTTGCAAACCGTAGTCTGGCGTTTTTATGGGGGTTTTGGAGCAGTGGCTTCTTCCTTGCTGAGCGGGCTTTCAGGTTATGTAGATATAGAACTCGTTTTACTGTGGATATAGATACTTTTGTACCTGTTTCCTCCAGCATCTTCACAAGGTCCTTTGCTGTTTATCTGGGTTTGATTTGCACCAAAGTATGTTCATCTCTAGGAGACAGAACGCGTCTCCTTCCTGAGCGGTATGACTGCTGCGTGGTCCCATGGTGTTTATACTTGCGTACTATTGTTTGTACAGATAAACGTGGTACCTTCAAGCATTTGGAAATTGCACCGAAGGATGAACCAGACTTGCGGAGATCTACAATTTATTTTCTGAGGTCTTGGCTATGTCTGCCTGACCTAGACATTGTCTTTATTTGTCTCTCTTCTACATGGCTTGATGCACCATGAATCAAATTGGCTGTCGGCTGAGGACCTATGACAAGTGTTGTGGTTTGTGTGTGTGTGTGTGTGTGTGTGTGTGTGTGTGTGTGTGTGTGTGTGTGTGTGTGTGTGTGTGTGTGTGTGTGTGTGTGTGTGTGCCAACCTGATGGACTCTCTGCAGTGTCATCTACCAGTGGAACGCATGCATTATATGTCGATCGAAACGCATGGGACAACACGCCACGTTTTCTACTCTAGTTGTTTGATATGATGCCAGTTTAATTGGGGCCTAAAAGCAACTTATATACACCTCTAGTCTCTTCTATACACCTCTTTGTCAGGCTCTGGCCATAGAGAAGCCTATTTGCTTCTCTATGTAACCATGGTCAGAGTCTGACAGGTCTATTCTTTCTGTTTCTGGTGGTGGTTTGTGTGGGATCCCTAATTAGAGGCAGCTGTAGCGCATCGTCTCTAATTAGGGATCCTACATAGGTTTGTAGATTTCCACACTGGGTTGTGGGTCGTTGTCGTATGTTTCGCAGTCACGGTGACAGTAAGTGTGCACATTTCATACGCCCGATCATTCGTGTTTGTGGTTGTGAACGTGACGTTTAGTCTATTCGTGTTTTTTTTGTTCTATAGTTCGTCATTTTGTGTTGTGTTACACATAGTAATATTATTACATAGTATAATAAAATGATGTCGAACTACTATCCCTGCGCTGCGCCTTGGTCCCTCTATGCACCCGTTCGTGACACTCTTGTCTCTTCTATTCACCTCTTGTCTCTTCTATACACCTCTTGTCTCTTCTATACACCTCTTGTCTCTTCTATACACCTCTTGTCTCTTCTATACACCTCTTGTCTCTTCTATACACCTCTTGTCTCTTCTATACACCTCTTGTCCCTTCTATACACCTCTTGTCTCTTGTCTCTTCTATACACCTTTTGTCTCTTCTATACACCTCTTGTCTCTTCTATACACCTCTTGTCTCTTCTATACACCTCTTGTCTCTTCTATACACCTCTTGTCTCTTCTATACACCTCTTGTCCCTTCTATACACCTCTTGTCTCTTGTCTCTTCTATACACCTTTTGTCTCTTCTATACACCTTTTGTCTCTTCTATACACCTCTTGTCTCTTCTATACACCTTTTGTCTCTTCTATACACCTCTTGTCTCTTCTATTCACCTAGTGTCTCTTGTCTACCTCCTCTCAACATGAATGTTAGATCTGGATTGTTTGAACTTCAAAACCTCAACACAACCTCAACCTCAACACTGAAGCCTTAAAGTGGCACTCCAGTCACCTTATCTCATGTAACACCTGATTTACTTTTAAATCCCTTAAAAGCACCTTGAGTAAAGTCAAGTCATCTCAAATCAATGTGGACATGAAACTGATGTATTTCTGCTACAGTAGAATATTACCTACATGATATTACCTACATAGTGCACTACTTTTGTCAAGAGGCCTATGGACCCTGGTCAAAAGTAGTGCAATATATGGGGAATAGGGTGCCATTTGCGATGCAACTTATAAATGCCTGCAGTATAAAGGCGTATAAAAAGGCCCTTTGTGTCAGTGGAAAGACCTCTTGTTAAGGGATCAATAAACCTCACAGCATCCTTACGTAGAGTAATACACACACACACACACACACACGCTCCTGTGCTAGCTGGGGGAGGCTCTAAATTGGAGTGCTTTTGTTTGAAACAATCACTGCCGCTCAGTAAGGATGCATCCCAAATGGCACCCTGTTCCCTAGTAGTACTTTTTGTAGTACATTTGACCAGGGCCCATAGGGACACTAAGTGGAATATGGTGCCATTTGGGATGTATCCTAAGGCTTTGTTGCCACATGCTTCATTGTTGGCTAAGAAGAAGGTAAAGTACCTGGTTCAACCACAACTGGACTGAGATTGAGAAGTAACTATTAAATTGATTATACTTGGAGCTGCATTGTATAACCCGAGTTGCAACACTCACACTGTAACGACTTGTGAAAATGAAAACCACATGTCTTTGTTAGGGAAAGAAAAATACTGTAAATCATTATCAAACTATTTATTGTTTAGAATATGACTTTCTAAGACAATTTGGCAACAAGAGGCTCTAAGACAGTCTGGGGAAAATCAAGGAGAAGAATTCAAACAATCTAACAATGTCATTTGGGGATGGAGGGATGGTTGTGTGTTTGGGATGGAACATCAAGAAGCTGGGCCTGGTGGGGATATGTTTACACTATGAAGGGGTACTGGGGGATATGTTTACACTACGAAGGGGTACTGGGGGATATGTTTACACTATGAAGGGGTACTGGGGGATATGTTTACACTATGAAGGGGTACTGGGGGATATGTTTACACTATGAAGGGGTACTGGGGGATATGTTTACACTATGAAGGGGTACTGGGGGATATGTTTACACTATGAAGGGGTACTGGGGGATATGTTTACACTATGAAGGGGTACTGGGGGATATGTTTACACTATGAAGGGGTACTGGGGGATATGTTTACACTATGAAGGGGTACTGGGGGATATGTTTACACTATGAAGGGGTACTGGGGGATATGTTTACACTATGAAGGGGTACTGGGGGGGATATGTTTACAACATTATCTTTGGCTGATAACCAATACTGTATAGCAACATTATCTTTGGCTGATAACCAATATTGTATAGCAACATTATCTTTGGCTGATAACCAATATTATATAGCAACATTATCTTTGGTTGATAAACAATACAACATGAAAAACATTCAAAAAATCTGCTCACTCTAGAAACTAGACCTTATTCTGCCTCCACTAGAAACTAGACCTTATTCTGCCTCCACTAGAAACTAGACCTTATTCTGCCTCCACTAGAAACTAGACCTCCACTAGAAACTAGACCTTATTCTGCCTCTACTAGAAACTAAACGTTATTCTGCCTCCACTAGAAACTATACCTTATTCTGCCTCCACTAGAAAGTACACCTTACTAGAAACTAGACCTCCACTAGAAACTAGATCTTATTCTGCCTCCACTAGAAACTAGACCTCTACTAGAACTAGACCTTATTCTGCCTCCACTAGAAACTAGACCTTATTCTGCCTCCACTAGAAACTAGACCTTATTCTGCCTCCACTAGAAACTAGACCTTATTCTGCCTCCACTAGAAACTAGACCTCCACTAGAAACTAGACCTTATTCTGCCTCTAATGGAAACTAAACGTTATTCTGCCTCCACTAGAAACTATAACTTATTCTGCCTCCACTAGAAAGTACACCTTACTAGAAACTAGACCTCCACTAGAAACTAGACCTTATTCTGCCTCCACTAGAAACTAGACCTTATTCTGCCTCCACTAGAAACTAGACCTTATTCTGCCTCCACTAGAAACTAGACCTTATTCTGCCTCCACTAGAAACTAGACCTTATTCTGCCTCCACTAGAAACTAGACCTTATTCTGCCTCCACTAGAAACTAGACCTTATTCTGCCTCCACTAGAAACTAGACCTTATTCTGCCTCCACTAGAAACTAGACCTTGTTCTGCCTCCACTAGAAACTAGACCTTGTTCTGCCTCCATTAGAAACTAGACCTTGTTCTCCACAAGCAAATCTTTCTTTATGATCTACATATCATTTAGGATTCACACACACCTCAAATTGCTCTAATGATGTGCCAGAGAAAAAAGCTTGACAAAGAATTTTCCACCGGTTAAAACAGGCAATAATTTATTGTGTGATGTAAATAGATTGGAGGGTGAGATCCAGGCCTCTAGGTGTCTTCTCTAGAATTACATCAGCTGTAACATACCGTTCCCTGGGGCAGAACTGGCAACACTGCATGTGTCTCAAATCGCACCCTATCCCCTACATAGTGCACTACTTATGACCACAGCCTGTTAAAGGTGGTGCACTATAAAGGGAATAGGGTGCCCTTTGGGACGAAACACTGAGGCTGCTGTGTTCTCTCTGATTATAATAAAATGTGAATGAATTAATGTTGGATAATTAGTGAAATGTGTTACGAATGTGAGTGGGCTGGCCAACACAGAGTCTCTGGATGCATCCCAAATGGCATCCATAGTGCACTACATATACAGGCTCTGGTAAACAAAAAAGTAGTGAACTATATAGGGCATAGAATGCCAATCGGAATGCATTAGGTTCTGGTGCCATTTGGGAAATAGACACTGATTAGATTTTATTTGTATTTATTATGGATCCCCATTAGTTCCTGTCAAGACAGCAGCTACTCTTCCTGGGGTTTATTATGGATCCCCATTAGTTCCTGCCAAGGCAGCAGCTACTCTTCCTGGGGTTTATTATGGATCCCCATTAGTTCCTGCCAAGGCAGCAGCTACTCTTCCTGGGGTTTATTATGGATCCCCATTAGTTCCTGCCAAGACAGCAGCTACTCTTCCTGGGGTTTATTATGAATCCCCATTAGTTCCTGTCAAGACAGCAGCTACTCTTCCTGGGCTTTATTATGGATCCCCATTAGTTCACGCCAAGACAGCAGCTACTCTTCCTGGGGTTTATAATGGATCCCCATTAGTTCCTGCCAAGG
The DNA here is from genome assembly GCA_023634145.1 of Thymallus thymallus. Lineage (NCBI taxonomy): Eukaryota > Metazoa > Chordata > Actinopteri > Salmoniformes > Salmonidae > Thymallus > Thymallus thymallus. Next base: position 5,494,429 of record CM042421.1, read on the forward strand.
CAGCAGCTACTAGCTCTGTTCTGGGGATGAGCCTTGACACTTTAGAGGAGGTGGCGGAGAGACGGATCATGGCCAAACTACTGGCCATCATGGACAACGTCACCCACCCTCTGCATGCCATGGTTATGACGCAGAGGAGAACTTTCAGTCACAGACTGATCCCACCACGGTGTGCCAGATAGCGCTACAGGAGGTCCTTCCTGCCGGCGGCTAATAGACTATTTAATGCCTCACTATCTATCTATCTATCTATCTATCTATCTATCTATCTATCTATCTATCTATCTATCTATCTATCTATCTATCTATCTATCTATCTGATTCAATGAATGATGGAGCTGAGTTTGCCTTTTTACTGTCATTCTTTATATCATTTATCTTTGTTTCATAGTGTAGTTTATTCTTTTTATTCAGTTTAGTCACATGATTTCTCAATTTGCAGTATGTTTGCCAATCGTTTGTGCAGCCAGACTTATTTACCAGTCCTTTTGCCTCATCCCTCTCAACCATACCATTTTTGAATTGCTGCAACTCCTGTAAGGACTCGGAGAGGTGAATGGTCACATTAACTGTACAGGTAAATGACAGGAAGACATACTGTCACAAACATGGTGAGTGTCAGACCAAGACGCAGTGCTGAAGTCATGCGACATGATTATTTATTAAATCAATATCACAAAATAACAAAGAGAGGCACGAACGTAACAAGGTAGTCTAACCAGAACTAAACCAAAAGCAACAATGATCCACCCAGAACAGGTGAAACACTTAAACTTAAATATGGCCCCCAATTAGAGACAATGCAAAGCAGCTGCCTCTAATTGGGGATCAACACAAAACCCACATAGAACTATAATTCTAGATCTGTCAGGCTCTGACCATAGATAAATAGAGGATCCAAAGGCTTCCCTATGACCAGAGCCTGACACATACTTAAATAGCTAAATGTGCGTATGATATAATTTAGGGTAATAATAATAATTCCCCTAAAATACAGGCCTTAGTGCAGGGTTTAATTACAGATAAATGCACGTATTGCACATTCGATATACTAAAAGCAATTAAAAAAGATACAACTGACAGGATACTAATATGCATTCCTGACTGAATGACTACGTAAGTTCAGGATATAACAACTGTACATGAATATGTATATACAGTCCTGAATGAATAAGTCCTGAGTGAATGAGTGATTACAGACCAGAGTTACTCACGGGTGGATGACAAATTTTTTATCTAGGTCCTAACACCCCAACAGTTCCAGGTCTATGTTGCGGACGGCACGGCACCACGGTGAGGCATTAAATAATCGAATAGCTGCCGGCAGGGAGGACCTCCTGTAGCGCTCTCTGGCACACCATGGTGGGATCAGTCTGTGACTGAAATTGCTCCTCTGTATCATAACCATGGCATGCAGAGGGTGGGTGACGTTGTCCATGATGGCCAGCAGTTTGGCCAGGATCCTTCTCTCCGCCACCTCCTCTAGAGTGTCAAGGCTAAGAGATGCATGGTTAAAATCCCCCAAAATGGCAAAGAAGGCACTGGGATGCATTGTCTGTAACCTGGCGATAACAGAGTGGATGGCGTCACATGCTGTGTTTGCGTCAGCGGAGGGCAGGATGTAAACAATAACAGCAATGGCCACCGTGAATTCCCTCGGCAAATAGTAGGGTCTCAGGCTAACGGCTAACAGCTCAATGTCCGGGATACAAAACTGTTCCTTAACAGTAATATGGCTCGGATTACACAATCTGTTGCCAGCCCCCCTCCCTTACTCTTACCGGAAGAAGCGATATCCCTGTCCGCTCTGATGGTCTGGAAACCGCCGATAGTTACGTTCTCTATGTGGATGTTATCATTCAGCCATGTCTCTGTAAAGCACAATAGGCTAGCTTCCCTGTAGTCTCTTTGCCCATGGACCAGACCCTCAAGCTCATCACCTTGTTATGTAGTGCTCTCACATTGCCCATAATGATAGACGGTATAGCCGGTTTGTACTTACTCATCTGTGCCTTACACTTCCAACCTGCCCTGCATCCACGCCGTCGCCTTTTCAACTCGTCCGGAATATCAAACTTTTCCCTGGGGTGCAATAGCGCTGAGTGTGCTAAATATCTTAATAAATAAATAGAGGTATAGGTTAGTAAGGGTCAAAGGTCTCTAGAGATATAGGCTACAGTGTTCCACCAGAATGGTTCTGTAAAGCTCTCTACAGTCAAGTAATAGGGGCTTGTATGTTTGTGAACAGTAACATGTTTGTGACTCTTTAGCCCATACATACTGTAATTCAGTGTTTCTGTATATCATACTGTGTTTATATATAAGGACAGGTCTTAACCTACAACTGCTCTGACATCTGCTGCAGTGGTGATATTACTCACAAACTTAATATGGCATGATATATTTTTAGTAGACTGTACACTACAGACAAACTGATCTATCTATGTGCATGCGCATCCACACACACACACACACACACACACACACACACACACACACACACACACACACACACACACACACACACACACACACAGACACACACACACACACACACACACACACGCAAAGAACCCTGATGTCCACAGAGCATTGAAAGTGCAGGCTCCGTTTTCAACATCAATTACCTGTGATGATCCATTTAGTCAACTACCATGAGGCCAGAGAGATAGGTAGGTAGGTGTGTCACTGATCTCTTTTGGAGCTGTAGAGAATGAGGTTGTGTCCCAAATGGCATCCTATTCCCTATATAGTGCACTAATTTTGACCAGAGCCTGAGAGTGAGTGATCGTCATAGTCAGTCAACTCTATGGTGCTCTTGGCTCCAAAGCCAACAACAAAAAAACATTCAACATACATTAGAAGGGCATGATATAAGGTACAAAATCTCTCTCTCTCTCTTTCTCTCTCTCTCTCCCACCCCCCTTCTCAGTCATAAACACCGTACCTTACATAACAACTTCCTGCTCCAATCAGAACCATATTATTTTCAACAAACATCAGATATTACTATGACAATGTCATGGCAATGACAAAACAACCCCTAATCTGAAATGAGGCCAGGTCTCTTCAGCCTTCCTCTCCCTCCCATCCCTGTTTCCTGAGAGTGCCATATAGGCAACAGAAGGAGGCATGCCAGATGCCACTGTTTGAGTGCTATGGGCATGCTTCTCCTCTCTATCTCTCCCATCACACACCACTGCCCCTGCAAGGTAACATAATTGGTTCTACGTCCCAAATGGCACCATATTCTCTATATAGTGCACTATTTTTTACCAGAGCCGATTGCAGAATAGGGTGCCACTTGGGACATAGTAAAAGATATTATGTGCATGATTGGATGAAAATGGCTGAGATGATCCTGGGCTACACTATGCGGTCAAAAATAAATATCTATCTTAGAGCTGGGGATGGGGATCCAGTCTTCTGCTCTCCATCTCTCTGTGTAGCTCCCTCTCTCCCTCCATCTCTCTGTGTAGCTCCCTCTCTGCCTCCATCTCTCTGTGTAGCTCCCTCTCTGCCTCCATCTCTCTGTGTATCTCCCTCTCTGCCTCCATCTCTCTGTGTAGCTCCCTCTCTGCCTCCATCTCTCTGTGTAGCTCCCTCTCTGCCTCCATCTCTCTGTGTATCTCCCTCTCTGCCTCCATCTCTCTGTGTAGCTCCCTCTCTGCCTCCATCTCTCTGTGTAGCTCCCTCTCTGCCTCCATCTCTCTGTGTATCTCCCTCTCTGCCTCCATCTCTCTGTGTAGCTCCCTCTCTGCCTCCATCTCTCTGTGTAGCTCCCTCTCTGCCTCCATCTCTCTGTGTATCTCCCTCTCTGCCTCCATCTCTCTGTGTAGCTCCCTCTCTGCCTCCATCGCTCTGTGTAGCTCCCTCTCTGCCTCCATCGCTCTGTGTAGTTTCCTCTCTGCCTACATCTCTCTCTGCCTCTCCCTCTATGATCTCTCTCTCTGCCTCTCTCTCCCTCTCTCTCTCCCTCTCCCTCTCTGCTTCCCTCTATAATCTCTCTCTCTCTCTGTATCTCCCTCTCATGTTTTTATCTCTGCCTTTCTCTCTCTCTCTGATCTCTCTCTCTCCCTCCCTCTCTATCTCTGTATCTCCCTCTCATGTTTTTATCTATCGACCTAGGATTTAATTGGCATTACATATGAGATCATTGGATTCTCTTCCTCTCTGCCTCCTTCCCTCTGTGTAGCTCCCTCTCTGCCTCCATTTGTCTGTGTAGCTCCCTCTCTGCCTCCACCTCTCTGTGTAGCTCCATCTCTGCCTCCATCTCTCTGTGTACCTCCCTCTCTGCCTCCATCTCCCTGTGTACCTCCCTCTCTGCCACCACCTCTCTGTGTACCTCCCTCTCTGCCACCACCTCTCTGTGTACCTCCCTCTCTGCCTCCATCTCTGTGTACCTCCCTCTCTGCCTCCATCTCCCTGTGTAGCTCCCTCTCTGCCTCCACCTCTCTGTGTAGCTCCCTCTCTGCCTCCACCTCTCTGTGTAGCTCCCTCTCTGCCACTCCCTCTCTGCCTCCATCTCCCTGTGTAGCTCCCTCTCTCTCTCTCTCCCTCTCTCTCTCCCTCTCTCTCTCTGCTTACCTCTATGATCTCTCTCTCTCTCTCTCTGTATCTCCCTCTCATGTTTTTATCTCTGCCTTTCTCTGTCTCTCTCTGATCTCTCTCTCTCCCTCCCTCTCTATCTCTGTATCTCCCTCTCATGTTTTTATCTATCGACCTAGGATTTAATTGGCATTACATGTGACATCATTGGATTCTCTTCCTCTCTGCCTCCATCTGTCTGTGTAGCTCCCTCTCTGCCTCCTTCCCTCTGTGTAGCTCCCTCTCTGCCTCCATCTGTCTGTGTAGCTCCCTCTCTGCCTCCACCTCGTGTAGCTCCATCTCTGCCTCCATCTCTCTGTGTAGCTCCCTCTCTGCCTCTCCCTCTCTCTCTGTGTAGCTCCCTCTCTGCCTCCATCTCTGCCTCCTTCTCTCTGTGTAGCCTCCTCTCTGCCTCCATCTCTCTCTGTAGCTCCCTCTCTGCCTCCACCTCTCTGTGTAGCTCCATCTCTGCCTCCATCTCTCTGTGTAGCTCCCTCTCTGCCTCTCCCTCTCTCTCTGTGTAGCTCCCTCTCTGCCTCCCTCTCTGCCTCCTTCTCTCTGTGTAGCCTCCTCTCTGCCTCCATCTCTCTCTGTAGCTCCCTCTCTGCCTCCACCTCTCTGTGTAGCTCCCTCTCTGCCTCCATCTCTCTGTGTAGCTCCCTCTCTGCCACTCTCTCTCTGCCTCCATCTCCCTGTGTACCTCCCTCTCTGCCACCACCTCTCTGTGTACCTCCCTCTCTGCCTCCATCTCTCTGTGTACCTCCCTCTCTGCCTCCATCTCCCTGTGTAGCTCCCTCTCTGCCTCCACCTCTCTGTGTAGCTCCCTCTCTGCCTCCACCTCTCTGTGTAGCTCCCTCTCTGCCTCCATCTCCCTGTGTACCTCCCTCTCTGCCACCACCTCTCTGTGTACCTCCCTCTCTGCCTCCATCTCTCTGTGTACCTCCCTCTCTGCCTCCATCTCCCTGTGTAGCTCCCTCTCTGCCTCCACCTCTCTGTGTAGCTCCCTCTCTGCCACCACCTCTCTGTGTAGCTCCCTCTCTGCCTCCATCTCCCTGTGTACCTCCCTCTCTGCCTCCACCTCTCTGTGTAGCTCCCTCTCTGCCTCCATCTCCCTGTGTAGCTCCCTCTCTCTCTCTCTCCCTCTCTCTCTCCCTCTCTCTCTCCCTCTCTCTCTCTGCTTACCTCTATGATCTCTCTCTCTCTCTCTCTGTATCTCCCTCTCATGTTTTTATCTCTGCCTTTCTCTCTCTCTCTGATCTCTCTCTCTCTCTCCCTCTCTATCTCTGTATCTCCCTCTCATGTTTTTATCTATCGACCTAGGATTTAATTGGCATTACATGTGACATCATTGGATTCTCTTCCTCTCTGCCTCCTTCCCTCTGTGTAGCTTCCTCTCTGCCTCCATCTGTCTGTGTAGCTCCCTCTCTGCCTCCACCTCTCTGTGTAGCTCCATCTCTGCCTCCATCTCTCTGTGTAGCTCCCTCTCTGCCTCTCCCTCTCTCTCTGTGTAGCTCCCTCTCTGCCTTCCTCTCTGCCTCCTTCTCTCTGTGTAGCCTCCTCTCTGCCTCCATCTCTCTCTGTAGCTCCCTCTCTGCCTCCACCTCTCTGTGTAGCTCCCTCTCTGCCTCCATCTCTCTGTGTAGCTCCCTCTCTGCCACTCTCTCCCTGTGTAGCTCCCTCTCTGCCTCCATCTCTCTGTGTAGCTCCCTCTCTGCCTCCCTCTCCCTGTGTACCTCCCTCTCTGCCTCCCTCTCCCTGTGTAGCTCCCTCTCTGCCTCCATCTCTCTGTGTAGCTCCCTCTCTGCCACTCCCTCTCTGCCTCCATCTCCCTGTGTAGCTCCCTCTCTGCCTCCATCTCTTTGTGTAGCTCCCTCTCTGCCACTCCCTCTCTGCCTCCATCTCTCTGTGTAGCTCCCTCTCTGCCACTCCCTCTCTGCCTCCATCTCCCTGTGTAGCTCCCTCTCTGCCTCCACCTCTCTGTGTAGCTCCCTCTCTGCCACTCCCTCTCTGCCTCCATCTCCCTGTGTAGCTCCCTCTCTCTCTCTCTCTCTCTCCCTCTCTCTCTCTCCCTCTCTCTCTCTGCTTACCTCTATGATCTCTCTCTCTCTCTCTCTGTATCGACCTAGGATTTAATTGGCATTACATATGAGATCATTGGATTATGTTTACCTATTAGAAACAGGTGGTGTGAGGCTGCATCATGCAACAGTATGAGAACATTTAACAACGAAGTCACAGTCCAAAAAGCTGTGTTTGGTCAGGAGTAACCTCAATCTATTGTAGAGGTTATTCCCCTACATAGGCCTACACTAACTGAATGTCATCCTCCATTATCAAACATGATCAGGTTTCATCTATTGGCATTCCTCTTCCTAAAACGTACCATCAAGTCTATCCAACTGTCATCCAGACATATTAACATCTATAACGTTACCATCTGGTGTACCTCCAACTGATCCAACAGTCATTCACCTCACTGTCTGATTCAGAACAGATTTAATGGCTAATTGTTTCTTTTTACAGGGCTAAAGGGATTGACAGTTTTATGATGAGCATGTAAACTATTGGCCCAATGAAAACACCACAACAGAAGTTCAGTTATTTAGCATATTCATTTAATATGATAAATGTCTGCTACTAGTACGTAGAAATATGTGTGACCCCCAAGTGCTATGGGATGTATTTGATGTGTTCGAATAACAAACTGTGTATGTCTGTAGATAGAGAGAAATATACTGTAAATATAATAAAGCCTCTTTGAAATGAAAGGAATAGAGAAAGAGGGAGAAATAGCGTGAGGGAGAGAGAGAGATGGACAGAGGGAGGGACAGTGGGAGGGGGGAGACAGAGAGAGGGTGGAGACAGCGAGAGGGGGGGAGACAGAGAGAGGGGGACAGAGAGGGGGGAGAGAGAGAGGAACAGAGAGGAGGAGAGAGCAAGAGGGACAGAGAGAGAAGGTCAGAAAGAGAGAGAGTGAAAGAGAGAGGGAGAGAGAGAGACAGAGAGGGGGTGAAAGAGACCGAGGGGGAGAGAGATATAGAGACAGGGAGGGGGAGAGAGATATAGAGACAGGGAGGGGGAGAGAGATAGGGGGGAGATGGGTAGAGAAATAGAGAGGGTGGAGAGAGAGGGGGGGTGCACTGAGCAGCATAACAATAATGTAAAAACCAAATGCCTGTCATCTTCACCACTCATAACAATAATGTAAAAACCAAACGCCTGTCATCTTCACCACTCATAACAATAATGTAGAAACCAAACGCCTGTCATCTTCACCACTCATAACAATAATGTAAAAACCAAATGCCTGTCATCTTCACCACTCATAACAATAATGTAAAAACCAAACGCCTGTCATCTTCACCACTCATAACAATAATGTAGAAACCAAACGCCTGTCATCTTCACCACTCATAACAATAATGTAAAAACCAAATGCCTGTCATCTTCACCACTCATAACAATAATGTAAAAACCAAATGCCTGTCATCTTCACCACTCATAACAATAATGTAAAAACCAAACTTCTGTCATCTTCACCACTCATAACAATAATGTAAAAACCAAACGCCTGTCATCTTCACCACTCATAACAATAATGTAAAAACCAAACGCCTGTCATCTTCACCACTCATAACAATAATGTAGAAACCAAACGCCTGTCATCTTCACCACTCAAGTTTCATGAAGACTTGATAGCTTTTTGTGCAAATCATTCATAAAAAACTGTGCTTAACCAATGTTATGTACAAATTGATATCAATATCCCAGGTCGAGATTGTCCAAATTCATTTCTACTCATTCATTCTAAATAATCCATATGGTAATCCATATCTGTACTTGAAGAAACTGAAATGATAGAGTATCCTCATTGTTTTATTGATTTCATTAACTCAGGGAGACCTACCACAGATTCTCATATTCATATTTGTAGCATTACCTCAGGGAGACCTACCACAGATTCTCATATTCATATTTGTAGCATTACCTCAGGGAGACCTACCACAGATTCTCATATTCATATTTGTAGCATTAAGCTGCAAACTGCACTGCCGACTGAGTCTAACTGAGTTTTGTTATAGTCATGTTAATCATGTTTGACCTCCCGTCTGCCACAGTGTCATTAAACAGAATGCGGTGCATCAAACCGTGCCATATTTTATTTCAGGCTCAAATTAGTTAAGATGTGAGCTGAATTTCAATTGGAGCACAGCTTGGGGAGATGCCAACGAGCAGTGGAGGACACCCACCAGGCTACTGGGTCAATACCAGGCAAATGTTGAATTAGCATTTTAGAATTGGTAATTGTTTTAACATGCTTTCTGGAGCAGCAAGAGGAACTTCCCCTCCCTACCTTCAGGCTATGCTCAAACCCTACATCCCCAACCTGAGCACTATGTTCTGCCACCTCTGGTCTCTTGGCCCTCCCAACCCTACAGGGGGTCAGCTCCCACTCAGCCCAGTCAAATCTTTCCCCCCCGGGGGATCAATAAAGTACCTATCTATCTATCTATCTGTCCTGGCACCCCATTGGTGGAACCAGTTTCCCCCTGAAGCAAGAACAGCAATGTCCCTACCCATACTTACTATGACTGATGTGGTTGTCCCACCTAGCTATCTTAAGATGAATGCACTAACTGGAAGTCCCTCTGGATAAGAGGGTCTGCTAAATTACAAAAATCTAAATTAAAATGTAGATGTTTGATGACTTACCTGTCATTACACTGCTATCAGAAGTGAATTCGAGGACCTTGCCTCAGTTGGTGCTAGCTTGGCCGGCCCGGCTGTTGAATGAGAGTCCACGTTCCCATGGCAGGACCTTCTTGGAGCTGTTGATAGCATGCAGGGCTCAGGCCCAGCTCCAGACACCACTTCTCCAGGTGCGCAGTATTTTCTGTGGGAGAGTTCTGGAGTAATAAACTAAATCAAACTACGTGCATATTCTACATTCATAGCTGATGTGAAGTGTCCTACAAGACAGTAGCCAATTAGAATCTACCGTGGATAAGAGTAAATGCCCAATCAGAGAGCAACACACCACACACACACACACCACACACACACACACCACATACACACACACCACATACACACACACCACATACACACACACAGGTTGAAAAGTAGGCAGTGTCATTTTCATAGTAATGACATCACTTTCACAGTAGACTACCACACAACGCCTGTGTTGAATGCAAATTAACAAATTATTTTAGTAGGCGATACACGTACAACATGTAGGCCTATCTGAACTGCATCCATACACACAAGAAAACGCGCCATGTTGAAGAGAAGCCCCACCAAGACTGGTAGCCCCAGATGGGCTCATTAAAACAGCACACACCGAAACAATCAGCCTGGTCTCATAGCCTAACATAGTAAATGTAAATCCTGGACACTGAAATTAGTATGATATTACATATGGTATGGTTACATAAGAAAGAAGGTTACTTAAGGCAAAAACAAAAGGATGTGGTTGGTCAGAGTGAATGGGTGTCCCTAACCTTAACCCTTTAACCTAACTTTAACCCTAACCCCTAGACTAGCTAACGTTAGCCAGGTAGCTGCTCGCTCCTCATCACCGAGGTCGTCAGTTGGCTGGGGTAACGCTGGCTCCTCATCACCGAGGTCGTCAAGTGAGAAAAACTAGTCAATTTGACCCTGCCCTGGGATCCAATGAGCTTCCTGAACAAGGTATTGAAGTACCTTATGACATTGCATGGCTAAGTGCCCAATCAGATTGCATTTGGGGAATTTAACTACTAAATATTACATTATTACACCCCCCCTCCCTCCCCCACCGGTATATAGCCTGTGTCTGGCACAAATTCTATCTGGAGGGTCCATGCCCGGCTTTGCCACCCGTAGAGAGCTGGCCCTGGCAGGGCTATGAGCCAGAGGGAGAGTTTTATAAACTCTGTGGTTGAGGCACAAAGTTTTTAAACCCAGAAGCACAACATCGCAGACTTCCGGGAATGCTTGTGAAGCAGACCAAGCAGACCAGGCTGGGGTTTGGGGTTGGAGAAATCAATAACAGAAGTGAAAAATAATGAATGATTAATTTTCGCAAACATTTAAAGGCACAACCTAGAACATGTCACAGTAATGACATGTTCAACTACTATTAAGTAGTTGAACATGTCATTACTCCAACCTAGTGAAAGTGAAAAACTGACAAGTTTTCATTTTCTTAAAAAATGACTTTATATAAAAGGAGTGCATTGTGTTGACGGCCTGCACATGCGCAGTTCGGCACGAGACTACCGTTAGACCTGATGACGTATTTCTGCGTGGCGAGTTGCCCAACTCCACCCAAAATATGTCTTCTCCAGCAGGTGGCGGTGTTTCGTTTCTTTCGCGCACCAAGCGAGGAGTTTTTGTGAGGAGGTTAATAGCTAGATTTCCAAATAATTGGCGATAGATATTCATGTGAATATGCTAAAATCAGCATAAAAACAATATGTGCATTTTCACACCAGAGACATGTTTCCATTAAATTGACATGTTGCAGATAAAAGGCTGTGTGTGATGACGTAGTGCATATAAAAGTACATTTTGCGGTCCCATGTACCGAATAAAAAACACAAGTTAAATGTGTTTCCATCGCGTTATATAGGGAATGTGTCCACTCTGGTAGATTTGGCACCTGCGCTCTAGCCAACTGCTGGCAGATACGGTGCACGTATAGCCTACATAATGACATTAGTATGGACAAAAGAGCGAAATTGTTTATATTTGTTAAAAGGAAGCCAACCATCGATTATCGTGTCACCAGAATAAGACCCTCAATATTTATTGTAAATTAGCAAAGCTCATCACCATGCACTAACTTTCACCACCTTTTTAATATGTAGGCTAATAAACTGCATTGTTTCCCGAGTTGTCATGGGAGGACCACACAACAAATCATGGCGTGACTCCAAGTTAACTTCGATATGATGGTTAGTATAGCAATATTTGCGCATAAAGGCGTTTCTCGCATAGTTAATTTTACCAAACACAAAAATATCCCACATTGTCTAGCATATTTTGTTTTGTTGACATTTGGAAAGTTTACAGACAAATGTGCTGTTTCCATCAGGCCTGTTGTGATAATGTACTTTACTTGCATAAAAACGTTGGATGGAAACCTGGTTAGTGAGTGTCGAATTTGATCAACAAAAAAATGTAATGGCTTATTTGTTATATGAGGTTTTATTTGATCAAATAGACATTTCGAACGTTGTGAAAAAACAATGTATATATATGCATTGCCATATATATGAGGTGGCTATGCATATTCATGAAATGAGTGTAGTCGCATAGCGTTTCTCTCCATTGAATACAGGGGGTTGACGTCAACAACCCTCATCGAATATTCAAATATATATTAAAATAATGAGATGTATCCACCAATCCGAAGAGAGAAGTAGGCGCGATCTTGACAGCCCGCCATGCCGCTTTGTGGACAAAAACTCCCATTGTTAGGGCGGAGAGACAAGTATTGTCAGTATATCCATCATATTTGGCATAGCTATTTTTTTTTTACAGTCTATGAAGTTTAGCTAGCTAGCCAACGTCGCCATGACATCGCCATTGTTCGGAGCCGGGTCTTGGGTGCAAGCAGTTTGGCTTCACGGACCCAGAAAACCGTGCCGTTTTCAATGAATTGTTAAATATACGTTAAGTAGGCTATTTGGTTTTAATATCATCACTGAAGAACACAGAACTACAAATGTCCTATTATTCTATGCAAAACAATTGCGCACATTTAGCTATATCATGCTTTCCATGATCAGTAAACATACATTGTTCATGCAATTTCAGATACGTGAGGGTAGCCTCAAGATATATTTCAATATTAGCCACCTATTCTACATCTGCATTGCTTGCTGTTTGGGGTTTTAGGCTGTGTTTCTGTGTTTGTGACATCTGCTGATGTAAAAAAGGCTTTATAAATACAATTGATTGATTTGATTATTAATTGGATATGAGTGATGTAAAATAAACCTAACCTTAATCACACTGTTAATCTTATGCTTAACCCTAATCTTAAATTAAATCCCCAAAACTATTTTTTGTTTTCAAATATGTTCAAGATATAGCCACTTCACTTCGTGGCTGTGGTAACTAGTGACAACCCGGACAAAGTCTCTAGTCTGGTCCCGCCCACTATAACAACTCTCACCTTTGACCCCAGCAGCTCCTCCTCTGCAGAGCAAAGTGAGATCTCCATTCAAATACATCCAAAACTCCGCGGGATGAGACTCAATTATCCGATATTCCGCCGCTGATCATCGCTTCGCTCCATCGAAAGGAAAGTGACAGTGGAAACTGAATATATTTCAATAGCTAAGATAAATAAATAGCTAAATAAGTGGATAAGAATTCCGCCCCGTGATACTGACAAGTGGTTGCTAGCAGGCTACTCCAACAGACTGCAAACATGGCGAGCTCCTCATACCATATCTCTAATCTCTTGGAAAAAATGACATCAAGCGACAAGGATTTCAGGTAAATACAATATTCAAACAATCTATGCATTTAGAAATGACGTTGTGGTTCTGAACTTTTACTCAAACCAGTATCGTCCCATAAGAAAACACTGCAAATTAGCTAGCTAGGCCTCAAATCAATTATTTCATTTGGCTAGTTTGCTAACGTTCGCTAGCTAGCTAACTAACAAGTTAGCCACTCGCATTAAACACATTCTTGCAAGGTACCCACGTTAACATTTGTGACCAATTATATTTGTCAGTTTTGCAAAGTATATAGCTACTTAGTTACATTTAACACTGTCATGTTGCTAGCTAACTGGCTAACTCTCTCTGACAGTCACTACTGTCAACGCTAACTAGTAAACTAGCTAACGTTTTGAGCTCGCTTACATTATCGAATTCTGCTAGTTAACTCAACTAGGTGGACTACACTAGTTAGTTAGTTAGTTTGTTAACTAATTAGTTAGCTAGAAAGGCATTGCACCTATCCTAAATATAATCATAGGGTTGAACCTACACTCACTAGTAGTCTACAGATGCCATATCAGTGATTGTTTAGCTAACGTTAGCTAGCTACAGTACATCATAAAATAATCGCGCTTGCATGTTTATGTTGTTGGCTGATCGGGGTGTCAAAATGTAGTTAATTTAGTTAGGTAGTTAGCTGATTAGCTAACTTTGAAGTATACCACTACCTCACTGTCAGGTGTTTTATATAAACCACACCAAACACAATCATAACCAACTAACTAGAAACAACTTCCAAACCATGAATTAGTTTGCAGCCAAATCAGCTAAACATTTGAGGAACAGTTGTTTTTACAGACAATATGATGTAAGCCAACAATCTACTCTTCAGAATTCTGTTAGTTTCCATGAGTCATGATTTTACATGTATATATCTTAACAGCATACGTGTATAACTACTTAGTAATAATCTATCACCTGATAAATGTTGCCATATTTGCACTACAGAGATCATCTTAGATGTGAGCACCTGTGGGAATCCAAAGCTGTGTTCCTGTAGTCTTGTTCTGATGTTTTCCTGTGCAGCCACACCCACACCTGTAGAGATGAATAGGTAGACACAGTCATTTGTCACTGACATTTGCTCTGAAATGTCAGATGTTACAACTATGATAATTAAATATATGGAAAGTAACCAGTCCCATGACATAGTGAGTGTGCCCCAGTAATATGTAATGTCTCTCCTGCCCATCTCTGAAAAGGTTTACCATAACCATGCAGTAACCTTGTTCACAGGCTCAATTGCTAGAGCGAGCCGGCTGGTTGGATGAGATGTCCTATGCATGTGTGGGAACTCCTAGCACTTTCCTTTCTGGTCAACTCGGGTACTTCCCAGATTCTCAGTCTTACCAGTAACGCTACAGCTCCCAGACTATTTCTGGTTCATACCAATGACTGATGCTGGCTTGTGTTCTGTGGTATCTGGGGTGGGACGGTGAGAAATGGTACATTACTATTTTACAGGGAGCCTGTTGCACTGTGTGCCCCCATTGCCTTGTAGTTTTGAGGGATTGCCTATACAGCTGCCAAAAGCACGACTTGACACCAGCGCACTGGATTGTCCATCATGGTTGAATTACATTTAAATCCACCTCTTGATTCAGAACTCTGAATTGAGTCAGTCAAGAAATTGCTGTAGTGCATTTAGGCCTAACCTCTGAGTCTGAAAATATGAGTTGAGTAGACCATCTGAGTCAGAGTTCGGCCTATTTGAGTTCTAACACCACATTATAGAGTGACTAAAGGGCTGCTCCTGGCTTCCGCACGTTTACATGATGATTACATTATTAGCAGGGAAATCAGTGGCCTTTCACGTTTGAGTGGGAGGCCTAATGCCATCCACTCTGTCATGTTTGTGTAGGTCTGAGACTTGTTGTCCTTGTCTAATTTAGGGCCCTATAAAATGAGGGTGATGGAGAACAATGACTGAATCCAGACATTAAAACATAATTCAACCATGTAAAAAAAAATCTATTGAGCGTAATAGGAAATCAACTAACTCTATTGAAGTTATCATAAAACATTAACAAAATGTATCAGTGGTTTGTATTTTTCTTCAGCTTGTTGTTGCCCCCTGTCTGTGTGTGCACGTTTGTCTACCATTTTGTGTAGCTGTTAGCGATTATGCTAATGTCATGACAACAGTCTTCTGGTAGATGGAAAGGCTTTCCCAAAAACCTTCTCAATTAAATGTTAACTACAAAGTATACTATCTGGCAGAATGATATAATGATTATTTGCATCAATTATTAGCAATCATTAGCAATCAATTATTGTGTGCTACAGAAACACTGCTAACCAAACAAATCTCTTGCTGGTGCCACATAATTAAAGGGTATCTACACCCCAAAATGTAAAATGTTTTGATATTTCCCAGACCTCCAAAAGTGGTTTTTTTTTTTTTTTTTTTTTTTTTTAAAGTCTGATTTTGACAGCAACATCCTGAAGAAACTAAACATAGAAAATTGAATTTGGGGAAAAATAAAACAGATTTTATAAAGCCCTACTAATGTTTAGCTAGTGCAGTGGTGGTACCACGGTAGTGAAGTCTGTTCCACTCTAGAACATCACCCCCTGGTAGAAAGTGTTTTCCCATTCCCCAGTCCATTACCTCATGATGTGGGGCTGCCGCTCAGTGAGTCTGTGCCCCAGTCCATTACCTCATGCTGTGGGGCTGCCGCTCAGTGAGTCTGTGCCCCAGTCCATTACCTTATGCTGTGGGGCTGCCGCTCAGTGAGTCTGTGCCCCAGTCCATTACCTTATGCTGTGGGGCTGCCGCTCAGTGAGGCTGTGCCCCAGTCCATTACCTCATGCTGTGGGGCTGCCGCTCAGTGAGTCTGTGCCCCAGTCCATTACCTCATGCTGTGGGGCTGCCGCTCAGTGAGTCTGTGCCCCAGTCCATTACCTCATGCTGTGGGGCTGCCGCTCAGTGAGTCTGTGCCCCAGTCCATTACCTCATGCTGTGGGGCTGCCGCTCAGTGAGTCTGTGCCCCAGTCCATTACCTCATGCTGTGGGGCTGCCGCTCAGTGAGTCTGTGCCCCAGTCCATTACCTCATGCTGTGGGGCTGCCGCTCAGTGAGTCTGTGCCCCAGTCCATTACCTCATGCTGTGGGGCTGCCGCTCAGTGAGTCTGTGCCATAGACCCCATGCATTATTTATAATTTCTCTCCACTCTTCCTTCTCTCCATCTTGTTTAAAATACTTCTTGCCTTCCGATGAAGGGGGAAACGTGTCAGAGATTATCGAACAAACCTTGTGTTGAGGAGCATAGTATTTAGGAAAATGTATTTCTTGACGATGGAGATGTCTGGTATCATCTAGTGCTTTAAGCTTCAATCGGTCCTCTCCTCTGAGCTAGTAGCTTGATCTTTATAATAGTGTTGATTTGCTTTGGCTTCTAATGCCAGAGCACTTGACTTCTCTTAGCTCACTGATGTTAAAACCCATTGGAGGGTTCCATTCTCTTAGCTCACTAATGTTAAAACCCTTTGGAGGGTTCCATTCTCTTAGCTCACTGATGTTAAAACCCTTTGGAGGGTTCCATTCTCTTAGCTCACTGATGTTAAAACCCTTTGGAGGGTTCCATTCTCTTAGCTCACTGATGTTAAAACCCTTTGGAGGGTTCCATTCTCTTGGCTCGCCATCCGGTGTAGGGGCTTGTGACACAAGCTGACCCCGGTTGTCAGTTGAACAGTGTTTCCTCCGGGTCAAGCGAGTAGTGTGATAAGAGGTAGGCGGCCAGGCAGGTCATGTTTCAGAGGACGCATGACTCAAACTTTGCCTCTCCAGAGCCCATTGAGGAGGTGCAGAGATGAGCCAAGAGACCTAATTCAGGGAAAACGTGGTTAAAAAAAATATATATTCTTGTGGCCAAATCACTGTTCAGGGTCGGGCCTGGTTAGTACTGGGACGGGAGACCACCTGGGAGAATACCAGGTGCCGTAAGCTATACAAAACAAACAACACGCCATGTTCCCTAATGCTGGAAGGGACCCCTGCTCTAGTAGATTCTTTAGTTGGATGTCTTATGAACATAACCCTGTTAATCTAACTAGAAGGTCTTCTCTCTCCCTGTGTGTTCCTGTAGGTTCATGGCCACCAACGACCTGATGTCGGAGCTGCAGAAAGACTCGATCAAGCTGGACGATGACAGTGAACGCAAGGTGGTCAAGATGATCCTCAAGCTACTGGAAGACAAAAACGGAGAGGTCCAGAATCTGGCCGTCAAATGGTGAGAAATCTCTCTCTGTCTGTGTCTGTCAGGTTTTCCGTTAGAAAAATGTGGCGCCAGACAACGTGACCGGGAAGATTTTAATGTACCGGCTATTATTTGAGAAATTTACCGGACCCATATGCACCGTTACGGCATCCACCCACGGTGCTCAGAATGACAGAAATCGCATTTATATTATGGTAATGCATCTTAAAAGAACATGCAACTCCTTTAATAAAGCAGTCAATAAAACATAATTTTCAAACATTTGTCGAATTGCAGTTCGCAGGAAAACACCATTCCACCTGATAGCAGTTCCATATGTGACTGAGATGAAAACCTGTTAGAAACTTAGAAAGAGGAGGAATCTAAAAATGCATCAACTAGGATGGTTGATAATATGACTAGCATTCAACAACTAGGATGGTTGATAATATGACTAGCATTCAACAACTAGGATGGTTGATAATATGACTAGCATTCAACAACTAGGATGGTTGATAATATGACTAGCATTCAACAACTAGGATGGTTGATAATATGACTAGCATTCAACAACTAGGATGGTCGATAATATGACTAGCATTCAACAACTAGGATGTGTCGATAATATGACTAGGATACATCAACTAGGATGGTCGATAATATGACTAGGATACATCAACTAGGATGGGTCGGTAATATGACTAGGATACATCAACTAGGATGGGTCGGTAATATGACTAGCATTCAACAACTAGGATGGGTCGGTAATATGACTAGCATTCAACAACTAGGATGGGTCGGTAATATGACTAGCATTCAACAACTAGGATGGGTCGGTAATATGACTAGCATTCAACAACTAGGATGGGTCGGTAATATGACTAGCATTCAACAACTAGGATGGGTCGGTAATATGACTAGCATTCAACAACTAGGATGGGTCGGTAATATGACTAGCATTCAACAACTAGGATGGGTCGGTAATATGACTAGCATTCAACAACTAGGATGGGTCGGTAATATGACTAGCATTCAACAACTAGGATGGGTCGGTAATATGACTAGCATTCAACAACTAGGATGGGTCGGTAATATGACTAGCATTCAACAACTAGGATGGGTCGGTAATATGACTAGCATTCAACAACTAGGATGGGTCGGTAATATGACTAGCATTCAACAACTAGGATGGGTCGGTAATATGACTAGCATTCAACAACTAGGATGGGTCGGTAATATGACTAGCATTCAACAACTAGGATGGGTCGGTAATATGACTAGGATTGTGCTTTTGGCTTCTGGACAATGAAAGAAGGCTGCTATAAAAACCAATAGAACAGGAGAGAAATGCCATAGCGGTGGGTCCAATAGGGAAGTCATTGGAAATACATTTGCACAAATTATATGATTTGGGCAGCTCGTGTTTCAGTGGACCTAGCTGATTGAGTTGCGGCTGTCGGTGAAAATGATCTAAAATATGTGTGACAAAAATGTCTTGAGTGTAATGTTGAGACAAGAAGCAGGGGAGGGGGCTGTGGCAAAGGTATAGGCTAGTCTCTCTCCTGATTGGCTCAGCTGTCTCCCACCAATTCTTGAGACTTCATTGTTTCATGGTGTGAACTGGTTGCCCTTTTAGATTTAAATAAATCAATTACACATGTCACCAGTAGTAAATGTACCATTAATCCCAGTCATTTGGTTCCATTAATTTCTGTTAATGCATGTATTAATTAGTAAGTTACCGTTCTCATTCTTGGAGTCTAAATGTTGTTGGCAGAGTTCACAACCCGCTACACTTGTAAGAAACAAGTTTTGGTTTACTTTATACCCATGATTTATGAGAATTGTACATTTTTGAAGTCTTCATACAGTATATTGTATTATGTTCCAGTCTTTTGGTCAGTAAGGTGTACCAGGTAGATTGTATTGTTATATGTGTTGTGTTCCAGCCTGGGTCCGTTGGTCAGTAAGGTGAAAGAGTACCAGGTAGAGACTATTGTGGACACACTGTGTACCAACATGCTGGCAGACAAGGAACAGCTCAGAGACATCTCCAGCATCGGACTGAAGACTGTCATAGGAGAACTGCCCCCTGCATCCAGCGGTAAGTACCACCGTTAGCCCTGACCTCTAACCTGTACCCTCATGACATTTCAGTAGACATGGGCCTTCAGATCAGTTTTCCCTTTTAGATGATAATGAGTAAGATTATGTGGACAAGAGGACCTGATCCTAGATCTGCACTTCTGCTCTGAGAAGTCTCAAATCTGTCATTATTGAACACATATCAGAGCATGATATCAGTTTGTGGAGATGATGTATAATGGGCCCAGGTCTATACATGCACCTACCAGTGATGGTGTTCTGAGTGTGCTGATTAAACCAGTTAGGTAATGCCCTATGAACTGATGGGCTGTTTCCTCAAGCTAGATGTTGTCCTTAGACTTGGTTTAGCTTCAGCTGTATTCAGGCCTTTCCCAGTCATGCGGGTGGAGAATAGAACATCTGTTAACAGCCTTGCTTCCCCAGCACCTTCAGGCATCAGCCATCTTGGCTGTCAGCAGTACGACTCACTTAGCTAACTCTCTCTTGCTCTCTCTCCCTACAACCCCCCCCTTCTCTCCCTCTCTCTTGCCTTAGGCTCGGCCCTCGCTGCCAGTGTGTGTAAAAAGATCACAGGCCGCCTGACCAGTGCCATCGCCAAGCAGGAGGATGTGTCAGTTCAGCTGGAGGCTCTGGACATCATGGCTGACATGCTCTGCAGGTTGGTGGATGTGTGCACCTCAGATACAGTGCGTTCGGAAAGTATTCAGACACCTTGACTTTTTCCACATTTTGTTACATTACAGCCTTATTCTGAAATGGGGTCAATCGTTTTTTTCCCTCATCAATCTACACACAATACCCCATAATGATAAAGCAAAAACAGGTTTTTAGAAATGTTTGCTAATTTATAAATCTGATGTCAGATTTACATAAGTATTCAAACTGAGTACTTTGTTGAAGAACCTTTGGCAGCGATTTCAGCCTTGAGTCTTCTTGGGAATGATGCTACAAGCTTGGCACACCTTTATTTGGGGAGTTTCTCCTATTCTTCCCGACAGATCGTCTCAAGCTCTGTGAGGTTGGATTGGGAGAGTTGCTGCACAGCTATTTTCAGGTCTCTCCAGAGATGCTCGATCGGGTTCAATTCCGGGCTCTGGCTGGGCCACTCAAGGACATTGAGACTTGTTCCGAAGCCACTCCTGCGTTGTCTTGGCTGTGTGCTTAGGGTCGTTGTCCTGTGGGAAGGTGAACCTTCGCCCCAGTCTGAAGTCCTGTGCGCTCATCAAGGATCTCTCTGTACTTTTCTCCGTTCATCTTTCCCTCAATCCTGACTAGTCTCCCAGTCCCTGCTGCTGAAAAATATCCCCACAGCATGATGCTGCCACCCACTTTGCTTCACCGTAGGGATGGTGCCTGGTTTCCTCCAGACCTGACGCTTCTCATTCAGGCCAAAGAGTTCAATCTTGGTTTCATCAGACCAGAGAATCTTCTTTCTCATGGTCTGAGAGTCCCTTAGGTGCCTTTTGGCAATCTGCAAGCGGGCTGCCATGTGCCTTTTACTGAGGAGTGGCTTCAGTCTGGCCACTCTACCATAAAGGCCTGATTGGTGGACTGCTGAAGAGATGGTTGTCCTTCGGGAAAGTTCTCCCATCTCCACAGAGGAACTCTGGAGCTCTGTCAGAGTGACCATCAGGTTCTTGGTCACCTCCCAGACTAAGGCCCTTCTCCCCAGATTGCTCAGTTTGGCCGGGCGGACAACTCTATGAAGAGTCTTGGTGGTTCCAAACTTCTTCCATTTAAGAATGATGGAGGCCACTGTTCTTGGGGACCTTTAATGCTGCAGAAATGTTGTGGTACCCTTCCCCAGATCTGTGCCTCAACACAATCCTGTCTCTGAGCTCTACGGACAATTCCTTCGACCTCCTGGCTTGGTTTTTTTCTCTGACATGCACTGTCAACTGTGGGACCTTATATAGACTGGTGTGTGCGTTTCCAAATCATGTCCAATCTATTGAATTTACCCCAGGTGGCCTCCAATCAAGTTGTAAATACATCTCAAGAATTATCAATGGAAACAGGATGAACCTGAACCTGAGCTCAATTTCGAGTCTTATAGCAAAGGGTCTAAAGGTATTTCTATTTTTTGATAAGTTTTCACATTTAATCAATTTTAGGCTGAAACGTAGCAAAATGTGGAAAAAGTCAAGGGGTCTGAACTTTCTGACCGCACTGTAGATTAAAGATGGGTCTTTGTCATTGGATTACAGTGAATTGAATCTCTGAAGGCAGGGATAGGGACTCCACACTCTCCACAGTACTCCACACCACAGTACACCACAATACACCACCACATCAGTGGAGCATTTCATAATAAAAACTGTATGCCTAATATAGTATACAAATCGATACATTTTAATTTTCCCCCTACCCTCAGCTCACTCTCCCGCGCCTCACCTCCAGTTCTAGACAGTCACTACTTTACCTCAGATGCACGCAGAGACATACACAATTTCACATGTCCATATCCATGAGTTCATCTTACTCTGGGTAAGTAGAAGGGCTGCCTTCATTGCCAAAATCTCCAAATGTGGTTTTTACCAGCTGTGTACAGGGCAGGCTACTGTCTGGGAGCGCTTAGCCGTTGCTATGTCTACTCACACAGCTGCTCGTCTGTCTGTCCCCACTCTAACGGACAAAGTTATTTCTGATTCCTGTGTGTAAAAATTGCATGGGGTTTTTATTGGGAAAGTTCCGGGGTGATATAGCTGTTGCTGGATCAGGACAGTATATTGGAATAGGAAAGTTCCGGGTTTATATAACTGTTGCAGGACAGTATGGGGAATATTTGACAGGACATGAATTTATTTTCACTCCTGTGTCAACCTCTAGTCTGCTGGTCAACTTCCAGCCCTCCATCCTGTCCTGTCTGCTCTCCCAGCTGACCGGCTCCTATGTCGCCTATCATATCACCTCATGAGACTACATAAAACTACTGAACATAGTGCTAACTTCTCTCTCTTTCTCTCGCTCTCCTCAAACAGACAGGGTGGTCTCCTTGTGAACTTTCACCCCTCCATCCTGTCTTGCCTGCTGCCTCAGCTGACCAGCCCCCGGCTGGCGGTCAGGAAGAGGACTATCATCGCTCTGGGTCACCTGGTCATGTCCTGTGGGAACCTGGTCTTTGTGGACCTCATGGAACACCTGCTGTCAGAGCTGTCCCGCAATGACTCCATGTCCACCACACGTACCTACATACAGTGTATCGCTGCCATCAGCAGACAGGCCGGACACAGAATTGGTGAGTTTCATGGATACAGGTAGACATAGGGTAGTGATATAGTAAGAGTATTGGAATAAATTTAATTTTCTAGTTGAGCAATTAAAATAAAAACCTTCAGTAATTTTTATGAGCAACAATTTCAGAACATTTTGACCTTGAACAATTTGGCCAACATTTTCTGGTTCATGACCCCTTGTTACAGAAATAACAAAGAATTTGTTTTATTTTTAGCCATTCTCATGATTACATGATTCTGGTATTACTGTTGGAGCTACTGTAGAAACACAAGCATTTCACTAGACCCACAATAACATCTGCTGAATATGTGTATGTGACCAATAAAATGTGATTTGATTTGAATTATGCAATTCAGATGAGATGTTTTGGGTTATACATAGTGTCATTTCTCCAAGCGAATGAAATACCTCGCCAGCCAGCGTCTTGTGGCCTGTGTTCGTTGCAGTCGTTTGCAGGACAATTAAATTGAGGTCACCTGGGTCGATGTTGAATCTTGATTATATTTTGGGATGGGCTGAATTGATATGCATCAGTTGGAGCTGTTCTGTCTCGCTCTTTTTCTCTCTCCTCTCTTCTCTTCCTCTCTTCACTTCTCTTCTATCTTATCTCTTCTATCTTATCTCTTCTCTCTCTCCTCTCTTCTCTCCTTTCCTCTCTCTCCTTTCCTCTCTCTCCCATCTCTCTTCTCTACTCTCTCCTCTCTCCCATCTCTCTTCTCTTCTCTCTCCTCTCTCCCATCTCTCTTCTCTTCTCTCTCCTCTCTCCCATCTCTCTTCTCTTCTCTATCCTCTCTCCCATCTCTCTTCTCTTCTCTCTCCTCTCTCCCATCTCTCTTCTCTTCTCTCTCCTCTCTCCCATCTCTCTTCTCTTCTCTCTCCTCTCTCCCATCTCTCTTCTCTTCTCTCTCCTCTCTCCCATCTCTCTTCTCTTCTCTCTCCTCTCTCCCATCTCTCTTCTCTTCTCTCTCCTCTCTCCCATCTCTCTTCTCTTCTCTCTCCTCTCTCCCATCTCTCTTCTCTTCTCTCTCCTCTCTCCCATCTCTCTTCTCTTCTCTCTCCTCTCTCCATCTCTCTTCTCTCCTCTCTCCCATCTCTCTTCTCTCCTCTCTCCCATCTCTCTTCTCTCCCCTCTCTCCCATCTCTCTTCTCTCCTCTCTCTCCCATCTCTTCTTCTCTCCTCTCTCTCCCATCTCTTCTTCTCTCCTCTCTCTCCCATCTCTTCTTCTCTCCTCTCTCTCCCATCTCTCTTCTCTCTCCTCTCTCTCCATCTTCTCTTCTCTCTCCTCTCCTCTCTCTCCATCTTCTCTCTCTCCTAGGTTTTATTGACAGCCAGACTTCATCCAAGTCTATCTGGGAACACCTTTTACATTTCAATTAGGCTAGATGTTTGTTTTAGCTATTTTACTTAAGACCATTGCTCGTCAGGGATCATAGGCCATTGACAACAATTTTTTTAGGTGAAATAAGGTAATAGATTTGACTTTCTTTTCCATTACTCTTTATTTTTTTCCATTGTGTCTCCTTGATGTTTGAGAGAAGCCTCTCTCCCCTCCCCCTTTCTATCTCTGCCCTCCCCCGTTCTATCTCTCCTCTCCCGCCCCATCAACCAATCACAGGCTGTGTTTGATGAGCCAAAGACAGCAGTGATTAAGATGTGCAAGATTACTTCAGTGGAGTGCGGCACTCAAACTATTTCTCTCTCTGTCCCCCCCTCTCTCTCCCTCCCTCTCTCTCTCCGCTTTCTCTCCATATCCCGCCATACCCCTCCATCCCCTATTTTAATTAAGTTTTCTTGTCATCTTGAAAGAGCTCGCTTTACGATTTTGCTAAAATCACAAAAACCTTTATCTAGCTGTAACTTGTAATTTGCTATTCTCAGTGAGTTCTGGGGTTTTGAAGTTGGAGGCATGCTTCGCTTCATGTGACTTTAGATGAAAGAATATGAAGTTCTTACTAATGGATTGACAGCTAGCATTCAGTTTGAATGGAATTATTAATATGTGTGTCCGTTTGTCCTCAGGTGAATACTTGGAGAAGATAATTCCTCTGGTGGTGAAGTTCTGTAACATAGACGACGATGAGCTGAGAGAATACTGCATCCAGGCCTTCGAGTCCTTCGTCAGGAGGTAAGACTCATCCTATTTAAATGGATTCAGAGGTAGCGTGGTATTGGTATCGTTTGTGTTCAGAGAAAAACAGAACAGAAAATGAATCCCAGAACTCTCAGTGAACTGGGTAGTTTATTCACGTTCACCCTAAAGTGTCTGACCCGTGTTGTGATTGGATATGCTAGTGTCTCTTCTCTACTCCGTTTAGCCTCCCACTGTTTCTGTGATTAGAAACCCTTTCTCTTCATCTAGCTTTTATTGTGCCTTTTATGGATTAAATCAAACAAGCGTTAGGGAGGGGGAACTAGTGCTGGAAGATTAGTGTGATGCTGTCTGTTCTCCCAGATTACCACGAGGAAAAGAAACACTGATAGATGGCAGTCTTTATTATTTTAAACTGAACGGAACTCCGCCATGAAGGACTTTTCAATCTCTCTCTCTCTCTCCAGGTGTCCAAAGGAGGTGTACCCCCATGTGGGCACAGTCATCAGCATCTGTCTGAAGTATTTGACCTACGACCCCAACTATAACTACGATGACGAGGATGAAGATGAGAATGCCATGGACGCTGACGGAACCGATGAAGACTATCAAGGTACACACACACACACACACACACACACACACACACACACACACACACACACACACACACACAAAGACTCAAGGTACTGTGAGAGCTCATGGTCATTCAACCTCAAGTGTATTTATTCATCCAGGTTCGTCTCATTCAGAATAAATCTCTTGATCTAGTAGATATACCGGGGTATTTGGAAAGCCACAGGATGGCTTTTCAATACCGTCAAAACTATAAGTTTGTCCCTGTATTTCTGGATGAGGCATCTAAACAGTTGATAGTTTGTCCCTGTATTTCTGGATGAGGCATCTAAACAGTTGATAGTTTGTCCCTGTATTTCTGGATGAGGCATCTAAACAGTTGACAGTTATTTTCCCATCTGATCCGTCTACACATGTATCACAACATGTATCTTTTGCTTGTAAATGTCCACACTCACCGAAAATGACATTCGCTAGCTACTAGCTATGCTTGTATAACTTTATGAGCTGCATTTGCCTGTCTTGGCAATTAGTTGATGCTCGTTTTTCACTCGTTAGCATTTAGCTATGTGATTTCACTATTATATTTCTGGTAGTAGAGACCCAATGGACCCAAGCCTACTATCAAGGTTTTACAACTGTATTTACATCCCCTCAGGGACAATCAAGAAAGGTATTCCCACGTCTCTAATAATAACCTCCTCCATTTGTTAAGAAGAGACTTATAGAACTATTAATCTCTTCAGAAGACTCCTCTCTTCAGCGCTGAGGTTTCTGCTTAGATGTCTGCCTCAGAGAGAACTTTCCTGACTTCTCAATCTATTAAATTGTCTTCCAGTTGTGTGTTCTTCCATTTTCAGGAATCTTACTGTGCAGAATAAACCCCCAGTTGTGTTGTAAGTCCCTACTGCACTGTGACTGAGACTGTTAGTTTGTCGTTTGTTGCTCAGCCAGAAAGACAATCTGTTGCTTGGCCATGCATGAGCACTGTGAAATAAAAATATAATAATGCTACTAAATATTGAAAGCAACCAGCATCCTCTCTGTCTCCCTCCTGCCTTGTTATGAGACTGAATGTTATTATCTACAGGCTGAATGGAGGACTGCTATTGGAGCGGATAAGGCTAGCTGCTTTCAGCAGACCTCCAGTCATTACTTTTACTAGAACTGATAGATTGCTTTCTGTCCTTGTCATCAGTAGCCGTGTGTGAGGACTGAGGACCAGACAGGCTTTTGTATTGTCACCTTGTTGAAGCTTTCACATGAGTGTCCTCCTGTGACACAAGTTTCGTTCCCTCGCTCCCTCCCTCCCCTCGGTTCCCTCGCTCGCTCCCTCCCTCCCCTCGGCTCCCTCGCTCGCTCCCTCCCCTCGGCTCCCTCGCTCGCTCCCTCCCTCCCCTCACTCGCTCGCTCCCTCCCCTCGGCTCGCTCGCTCCCTCCCTCCCCTCGGCTCACTCGCTCGCTCCCTCCCTCCCCTCGGTTCGCTCGCTCCCTCCCTCGGTTCGCTCGCTCCCTCCCTCGGTTCGCTCGCTCCCTCCCTCGGTTCGCTCGCTCCCTCCCTCGGTTCGCTCGCTCCCTCCCTCGGTTCCCTCGCTCGCTCGCTCCCTCCCCTCGGCTCACTCGCTCGCTCCCTCCCCTCGGCTCGCTCGCTCCCTCCCTCCCCTCGGTTCGCTCGCTCCCTCCCTCCCCTCGGTTCGCTCGCTCGCTCCCTCCCCTCGGTTCGCTCGCTCGCTCCCTCCCCTCGGTTCGCTCGCTCGCTCCCTCCCCTCGGTTCGCTCGCTCGCTCCCTCCCCTCGGTTCGCTCCCTCGGTTCCCTCCCTCCCTCCCTCGGTTCCCTCCCTCCCTCCCTCGGTTCCCTCCCTCCCTCCCTCCCTCGGTTCCCTCCCTCCCTCCCTCGGTTCCCTCCCTCCCTCCCTCGGTTCCCTCCCTCCCTCCCTCCCTCCCTCGGTTCCCTCCCTCCCTCCCTCCCTCGGCTCGCTCCCTCCCTCCCCTCGGCTCGCTCCCTCGGCTCGCTCCCTCCCTCCCCTCGGCTCGCTCCCTCGGCTCGCTCCCTCCCTCCCCTCGGCTCGCTCCCTCCCTCCCCTCGGCTCGCTCCCTCCCTCCCCTCGGCTCGCTCCCTCCCTCCCCTCGGCTCGCTCCCTCCCTCCCCTCGGCTCGCTCCCTCCCTCCCCTCGGCTCGCTCCCTCCCTCCCTCCCCTCGGCTCGCTCCCTCCCTCCCTCCCCTCGGCTCCCTCGCTCGCTCCCTCCCTCCCCTCGGCTCCCTCGCTCGCTCCCTCCCTCCCCTCGGCTCGCTCGCTCCCTCCCTCCCCTCGGCTCGCTCGCTCCCTCCCTCCCCTCGGCTCGCTCGCTCCCTCCCCTCCCTCCCTCGCTCCCTCCCCTTGCTCCCCTCAGTTCGCTCCCTCGCTCCCTCCCCTCCCTCCCTCCCTCCCTCCCTCCCTCCCTCGGCTCGCTCCCTCCCTCCCTCCCTCCCTCCCTCCCTCCCCTCGGCCCCTCCCTCCCTCCCTCCCCTCGGCTCGCTCCCTCCCTCCCCTCGGCTCGCTCCCTCCCTCCCCTCGGCTCCCTCGCTCGCTCCCTCCCCCCGGCTCCCTCCCTCCGGCTCCCTCGCTCGCTCCCTCCCTCCCCTCGGCTCCCTCGCTCGCTCCCTCCCTCCCCTCGGCTCCCTCGCTCGCTCCCTCCCTCCCCTCGGCTCGCTCGCTCCCTCCCTCCCCTCCCTCCCTCCCTTGCTCCCCTCAGTTCCCTCCCTCCCCTCCCCTCGGTTCCTTCCGTCCTCCCTCCCCTCCATCCCCTTCCTCAGTTCCATCCCCTCAGTTCCCTCCCTCCCTCCCCTCGGTTCCTTCCGTCCTCCCTCCCCTCCATCCCCTTCCTCAGTTCCATCCCCTCGGTTCCCTCCCCTCGCTTACTCCCACCTTCCCCTCCTCCCCTCATCCCCTTCCTCTCTCCGTCCTCCCTCCATCCCCTTCCTCTCTCCGTCCTCCCTCCATCCTCTCTGTACTCTCTTCACTGACTCACACACTCACTGGTTGTTATTTCTCTCCAGTAACCAAAGTGTGTGCTCCCAGAATGCTAAAATACTTTATTTATAAAATGGCTCTTGACACCAAGGAGTGTTTTGGAGGCTGGATTGTTGCTCTTCTCCTCGTATTTCCTACAGCATCGTGCTACAGCACAGTTTACCAGGCATCCATAAATCATATTCCTACCTATTCCTATTGGCTGGTTCCTTTTAATTATTCATGGTGCTGACTGACTGACTGACTGTGTAGCTAGCTTGTAAACAGGCCCAGGGCAGCACAGTGCTGTGACTAGCCTCCTAGTCTCAGGCCCAGGGCAGCACAGTGCTGTGACTAGCCTCCTAGTCTCAGGCCCAGGGCAGCACAGTGCTGTGACTAGCCTCCTAGTCTCAGGCCCAGGGCAGCACAGTGCTGTGACTAGCCTTCTACCCTTGTCTGTCTCTCTATGATTATTGATGAGTGTATCTCTGTAAAACTTCACGGCTCAAATCTCATTGGAAGGATTTGAGGTTAGGCAGTGATCATTTCTTGACCTGGAACAACCATGTGATTACAGTATTGTTTATGGTGGTTAGGTGGTCGACCTAGACTACTAGATGTCATGTGCTCATTTCTGTGCTGCTTGTGTTACCTTGTTTGAGATGTTAGTGATTTCTACCAGCTAATGTGTTTATCTGACATGGTCACAATGTCTAGAGAAGCATTTAACCCTTTAATGTGCTGTTATAATAACTGCTACTAGACTGTGTTAAGTCTAACATCACACTCCCACCACCCTTTGACCTGTGACCTTTACAGGAAGTGATGATGAATACAGCGATGACGACGACATGAGCTGGAAGGTTCGACGTGCGGCCGCCAAGTGTCTAGACGCCGTGGTCAGCACACGCCACGAGATGCTGCCAGAGTTCTACCGCACCGTGTCGCCTGCTCTCATCGCCCGCTTCAAGGCACACTCTCTCTCACACACACACACACACTACCCATGTTCCTGTAGGTTTCTATCTTCCAGAGAGTTTTACCTAGCCATTGGGCATCTGTTTGTGTTTTTGGTTGTTCTGAGTCTAGGCTGGGTTACTAAAAAGTAAAGGCACTTTGACACGTCAACAGTTGTCACAAAGGGCCTTTATAAATACATTTGATTGATTGTCTAATGTATTGACTGATGTATTGGTTGTAGGAGAGGGAGGAGAATGTGAAGGCTGACGTGTTCCATGCCTACCTGTCGCTGCTGAAACAGACACGTCCTGCTCAGAGCTGGCTGTGTGACCCTGATGCCATGGAACAGGGAGAGACCCCACTCACCATGCTGCAGAACCAGGTAAAACACAGGGAGAGACCCCACTCACCATGAAGCTGAACCAGGTAAAACACAGGGAGAGACCCCACTCACCATGCTGCAGAACCAGGTAAAACACAGGGAGAGACCCCACTCACCATGCTGCAGAACCAGGTAAAACACAGGGAGAGACCCCACTCACCATGC
The DNA here is from genome assembly GCA_023634145.1 of Thymallus thymallus. NCBI lineage: Eukaryota > Metazoa > Chordata > Actinopteri > Salmoniformes > Salmonidae > Thymallus > Thymallus thymallus. Next base: position 5,524,225 of record CM042421.1, read on the forward strand.
TGCAGAACCAGGTAAAACACAGGGAGAGACCCCACTCACCATGCTGCAGAACCAGGTAAAACACAGGGAGAGACCCCACTCACCATGCTGCAGAACCAGGTAAAACACAGGGAGAGACCCCACTCACCATGCTGCAGAACCAGGTAAAACACAGGGAGAGACCCCACTCACCATGAAGCTGAACCAGGTAAAACACAGGGAGAGACCCCACTCACCATGCTGCAGAACCAGGTAAAACACAGGGAGAGACCCCACTCACCATGCTGCAGAACCAGGTAAAACACAGGGAGAGACCACACTCACCATGCTGCAGAACCAGGTAAAACACAGGGAGAGACCCCACTCACCATGCTGCAGAACCAGGTAAAACACAGGGAGAGACCCCACTCACCATGCTGCTGAACCAGGTAAAACACAGGGAGAGACCCCACTCACCATGCTGCAGAACCAGGTAAAACACAGGGAGAGACCCCACTCACCATGCTGCAGAACCAGGTAAAACACAGGGAGAGACCCCACTCACCATGCTGCAGAACCAGGTAAAACACAGGGAGAGACCCCACTCACCATGCTGCAGAACCAGGTAAAACACAGGGAGAGCAGCACTGCAGAGCCTGGTTGGTAGACCATGTTCTTTTAGCCAAGGATCCAAAATCTGTGCCGTACGATATTTCACCAGACTAGCCTGCTCTAACAGGTACTACCTGTATTAATGCATCACACCAATGTAATGCTCCTATGTTAATGCTCACACACAGAGGGTTGAGAGAGTAGTATGTCTGATATTTCTCCTAGTGGTAGTTGTAGTATGTCTGCTATTTCTCCTAGTGGTAGTTGTAGTATGTCTGATATTTCTCCTAGTGGTAGTTGTAGTATGTCTGCTATTTCTCCTAGTGGTAGTTGTAGTATGTCTGCTATTTCTCCTAGTGGTAGTTGTAGTATGTCTGCTATTTCTCCTAGTGGTAGTTGTAGTATGTCTGCTATTTCTCCTAGTGGTAGTTGTAGTATGTCTGATATTTCTCCTAGTGGTAGTTGTAGTATGTCTGCTATTTCTCCTAGTGGTAGTTGTAGTATGTCTGCTATTTCTCCTAGTGGTAGTTGTAGTATGTCTGCTATTTCTCCTAGTGGTAGTTGTAGTATGTCTGCTATTTCTCCTAGTGGTAGTTCTAGTATGTCTGCTATTTCTCCTAGTGGTAGTTGTAGTATGTATTAGTCAGTAGTATGTCTGATATTTCTCCTAGTGGTAGTTGTAGTATGTCTGATATTTCTCCTAGTGGTAGTTGTAGTATGTCTGCTATTTCTCCTAGTGGTAGTTGTAGTATGTCTGATATTTCTCCTAGTGGTAGTTGTAGTATGTCTGCTATTTCTCCTAGTGGTAGTTGTAGTATGTCTGCTATTTCTCCTAGTGGTAGTTGTAGTATGTCTGCTATTTCTCCTAGTGGTAGTTGTAGTATGTCTGCTATTTCTCCTAGTGGTAGTTGTAGTATGTCTGCTATTTCTCCTAGTGGTAGTTGTAGTATGTCTGCTATTTCTCCTAGTGGTAGTTGTAGTATGTCTGCTATTTCTCCTAGTGGTAGTTGTAGTATGTCTGCTATTTCTCCTAGTGGTAGTTCTAGTATGTCTGCTATTTCTCCTAGTGGTAGTTGTAGTATGTATTAGTCAGTAGTATGTCTGATATTTCTCCTAGTGGTAGTTGTAGTATGTCTGATATTTCTCCTAGTGGTAGTTGTAGTATGTATTAGTCAGTAGTATGTCTGATATTTCTCCCTCCCACCGGGTGCTGCTGCAGGTGCCAATGATCGTTAAGGCCCTGCATAAGCAGATGAAGGAGAAAAGTGTGAAGACGAGGCAGTGCTGCTTCAACATGCTGACAGAGCTGGTCAACGTGCTGCCTGGAGCCCTCACACAACATATCCCTGTCCTTGTACCAGGTACGTACTATATAACTTGCACTCAGTGGCCAGTTTAGTAGGTACACCACCCCATTCAGAAAAATGTTTTGCTTTTACAGACATTGAGTCACGTGGCCTTGGTTTGCTATATAAAGCAGACAGAGGGGCATCGACACGTTCAGTTGCTGTTCGATTGAACGTTAGAATGGGCAAAATGAGTGATTGACCTTAGCGACTTTGAGCGTGGTATTATCGATGATGCAAGACGTGCCGGTTCCAGTCTCTCAGAAACGGCTTCCCTCCTGGGATTTTCACGCACGACAGTGTCTAGGGTTTACAGAGAATGGTGCAACAAACAAAAAACATCCAGTCAGCTGCAGTCCTGTGGACGAAAACAGCTCTTTGATGAGAGAGGTTGAAGGAGAATGACAAGAATGGTGCAAGATAACAGGCGGCCCACAAACGGACCAATAACAGCTCAGTACAACAGTGGTGAGCAGAACAGCACCTCGGAACGCACGACTCGTAGGTCCTTGTCACGGATGGATTATTGCAGCACATGTTCGGTCCCTTGATACCAATTTGAGCAACGTTTCCGTGCCTTGAAGAAATCAGGCTGTTCTGGAGGCAAAGGGGGGTCTGACACGGTACTAGATGTGTGTACCTAATGTGAATCGGAAAGAACTATACGTCCCCTGGAGCAGCCCTTGCTCAAGGGTACAATGGCAATAGTTGGCACACCGAGATTCTGATCTCACTCCTGCCAGACTTTTACCTGGGGCAGGCCTGGGCTCTCACCCAACATCTCTGTGCTGGTCTAATGAACAAGGCTCCCTCCCTGGGCACATTCTTCAGCCTCATCGCTATGACATTAAATGCCTTTCATGTGGAATGAGAGTTATTGATTTGACAGGAAATATGTTAATTATTTTACCTAGTCAATGTGTCACCTTAGAGGAATAGATGGATTAATAGTTTGCATGTTGCTATTCCAGGTTGCAGCCATAACATAATCTTTCCCTTGGACAACTACAAGTGATTTATTCCGACTTGTTCAGAGTTAAATGCAATACACCTAAGCCTTTGATATCTTGTTCTGTCATTTCTAAATGACTTTGGGGAGAAACCAGTAATTCTAGTTTCCCCAATATGCTCCTCCAAACTCCATCCTACAGTATCACTGCACTGCTTCAGTAACCCACCGCTGATACGATGGGATTATACAGATTATACAGGATACATATATAATAAGAAGCTTGCTGCAGATTGTGTTTCCTCCTTCCCTGAATGCACCAGGGGAGTGGAGGATCTGAAACAGGCTGATCATCAGTATTATCTGCCTGATGTATTGATTCTTACTGTAAACCTTCCTGTCGTATTGATTCTTACTGTAAACCTTCCTTTTGTATTTGTAGTAGTAAAGAAGCGCTCCGTTTTCTCATTTTATTTTCTGTTCCCTGAAACATGGGTCTCTGCACTGCGTCTCATCTGTTTCTCTTCTCTCCTTTTAATATTCTAATTCATTGGGCCGGTTTCCCGGACACGCATTACACCTAGTCCTGGACTTAAAAGCACTTTCAATGGAGTATCTAGTATCTTAATCTGTGTCCGGGAAACCCTCTCTCAATGTGCATATTGACTAAACTAGCCTGATCTCCTCCCTCCCAACAGGAATCATCTTCTCTCTCAACGACAAGTCCAGTTCGTCTAACCTGAAGATCGATGCCCTGTCCTGTCTGTATGTGGTCCTGTGTAACCACCAGCCACAAGTCTTCCACCTCCATGTCCAGGTCGGATATTAGGACTGATATTGATGCTTTTGAAATAGTCTCCAAACTCTCACTGATCCGTTCACGTTGTTGTTGTTGATGTTTTGTCAGTTGTGAAGTGACACTTGAATAACTTTTTTAATAAACCTTTCTAACCTCCACAGGCCCTGGTGCCGCCCGTGGTGGCGTGTGTGGGAGACCCCTTCTATAAGATCACCTCTGAGGCCCTGCTGGTCACCCAACAGCTGGTCAAGGTCATCAGGTAACTTCAGTTGTTGCTGTTTTTCATTCTGTAATCTGATGCAACCAAGTGGCCCAGTATGGGTCAATTAAGCTTTTCTCGATGTTCATCTAAATCTTCTCAGACCTCTGGACCAACCGGAGAGGGACACCTTCGATGCTTCTCCCTACATCACTGACCTCTTCACCTGCACCATCAAACGCCTCAAGGCTGCCGACATCGACCAGGAAGTGAAAGAGAGGGCCATTTCATGTATGGGTCAGATCATCTGTAACCTAGGAGACAGCCTGGGGGCCGACCTCCCTGGGACGCTGCACATCTTCCTAGAGCGCCTGAAGAATGAGATTACCAGACTGACTACGGTCAAGGCCCTCACGCTCATCGCAGGTAGGGAGGGGATGATATCGAGAAGTCTTTCAGAATCGATACGTAGCTTTTTCAAAATTGATTAGTTTTTCAGTATCTGTTGATGAGAGCTGATTTTAATGGCTCAACAGTAGTTGTTTCCCTGCTAGATAAGAGGTGTGTGTGTGTACCTTTCATACATGCTCTCATCCCTAATTACAGGCTCCACGCTGAAGATCGACCTTCGACCTATCCTTGACGAGGCGGTGCCCATCCTGGCGTCGTTCCTACGTAAGAACCAGCGGGCGCTGAAGCTGAGCACCCTGGCCGGCCTCGACATCCTGGTGAAGAACTACAGCGACAGCGTGACTCCGGCCATGATTGACGCGGTGCTGGCCGAGCTGCCTCCACTGATCAGTGAGAGCGACATGCATGTGTCCCAGATGGCCATCAGCTTCCTGACCACCCTGGCCCGGGTCCACCCTCTCTCCTTGGCTAAGATTGGGGGGTCATCCATCCTCTCAGAGCTCATCTCTCTGGTCAGGTCTCCTCTGCTGCAGGGAGGGGCCCTCAGTGCCATGCTAGAGTTCTTCCAGGTACGGATGGTTACCACTTCCAGTTTGAACAGATAAGGAAATGCTATCTAAACGTCTAGGACAGCGGGTGGGTGACTTCAATTGAGGTACTGTGTTGTAAAATAGTTTGGAACGGCATGGAAAATCAGCTAAAAGTTAATCAGGTATTTAGGTCCTACTTTGTAGACGATGCTCTATAGATTCTCAAACTATCAACTTCAGATCTAGTAGTGTCACTGGATTCATTAAACACTCGTCCCTGACCAAGCATTATTGTAGCACTCAGCACTATTGTATTCTGTTTTTCTATATTCAGGCTCTGGTGGGTACAGGGACATCCTCTCTGGGTTAGGGTTATATTAAAATCTGTATTATTGTCTCTCCTCTCCCAGGCTCTGGTGGGTACAGAGACATCCTCTCTGGGTTACATGGACCTGCTCCGCATGCTGACTGGTCCAGTCTACGCCCAGAGTGCTGCTCTAACACACAAACAGTCCTACTACTCTATAGCCAAGTGTGTGGCCGCCCTGACCCGCGCCTGTCCTAATGTGGGTTCACTGTTCTCTTGGCTTTTATACATCCTTCCTTTATGTTCTGTTCTCCTGGATGACCTTTAGACATCCTTCATGTGTTCTGTTCTCCTGGATGACTTTTAGACATCCTTCATGTGTTCTGTTCTCCTGGGTGACTTTTAGACATCCTACGTGTGTTCTGTTCTCCTGGGTGACTTTTAGACATCCTTCATGTGTTCTGTTCTCCTGGGTGACTTTTAGACATCCTTCATGTGTTCTGTTCTCCTGGGTGACTTTTAGACATCCTTCATGTGTTCTGTTCTCCTGGGTGACTTTTATTGCCTTTTTTGTTTTGTGTTTTTTTAGTCTCAGATTTTGGTTTTCAGATTTGTACTGTTTGATTATTTCCCTGTTTTGTTTCTTTGTTTGTTCATTATCTTAACACAATGTTGTATGATCACTAGGGTGTGCCATAAAGGTTTGTGCGATATTTAATGCACTTTAAATAAAGTTTGATTGTATTTGTAGGAGGGTCCTGCCGTGGTAGGCCAGTTCATCCAGGATGTGAAGAACTCTCGATCGACAGACTCCATCAGGCTGCTGGCCCTGCTGTCACTGGGAGAGGTGGGTCAGTTTTAAATAGAGATATTCAAATAATGAAAAAGTCTTTGCATGTCTAAAAGTAATTTTATGCTTGTGGGATAAATGGTGGTTTTACTGCTGCTGCTAGTATTTTAAAGTTTTTTTTATTTAACCTTTAACTAGGCAAGTCACTTAAGAACAAATTCTTTATTACAATGACTGCCTACACCGGCCAAACTCATAATAGTGGTTTTACTGCTGCTGGTAGTAGGACTAGTGGTTTTACTGCTGCTGGTAGTAGGACTAGTGGTATTTACTGCTGCTGGTAGTAGGACTAATAGTGGTTTTACTGCTGCTGGTAGTAAGACTAATAGTGTTTTTTAGTTGTAGTAGGCTAGTATCAGTAGATGTACTGACTTATCAGTAGTGAGTGAAGTGAATCATTAATAATATCTGTCTCTGGGGTAGGTGGGACACCACGTAGACTTGAGCGGCCAACCAGAGCTCAAGACTGTCATCCTGGACGCCTTCTCTTCCGCTTCTGAAGAGGTCAAGTCTGCCGCATCGTACGCCCTAGGATCCATTGCCGTGGGCAACCTGCCTGAATACCTGCCCTTCGTTCTGGGGGAGATCTCAGGACAGCCCAAGAGGCAGTACCTGCTGCTACACTCGCTCAAAGAGATCATCAGGTAGGATAGTCCAGCGGTTAGAGGTGGAACCGATAGGTCGCCGGTTCAAGTCCCGGGTCCGGTGACTGAACTGGCCAATGGAGGTTTGCTGTTTGAACCTTTTATTTAAACCAGACAGGTCTGTTAAGAACAAATTGTCATTCATAATGACAGCCTGGCATGTGGCAACAGAAAACACCACAACATTACAGACCATAACAACGATGTGTAAACAGAAAACACTACAAAATCAGATCAAATAACGATGTGTAAACTGAAATGGTGTGGGGGAGGCAGAAGACATTCTAACCAAATAGTATCCGTTCTGTTCTCTCCAGCTCCGCATCCGTGGCAGGTCTGAAGCCATACGTAGAGAGTGTATGGACCCTGCTGTTGCAGCACTGTGAGTGTGCAGAGGAGGGCACCAGGAACGTGGTAGCAGAGTGTCTGGGTAAACTCACCCTCATAGACCCTGAAACCCTGCTGCCCAGGCTCAAAGGATACCTGCTCTCAGGTGGGTAACAGTAACACACTTTCACTATGCTGTTTTGACTTGATTCAAAAATACAGTTTGTTTATTAGTTCATTGTGCATGATATGACTCATGTTAAGGAATATGACCTGGGTAATAATTGACTGTACCGTTGTAAGTATGTCATGTGAATATGAATGTTTGCTTCCCCAGGATCATCTTACGCCAGAAGCTCAGTCGTGACAGCAGTGAAGTTCACCATCTCAGACCATCCACAGACAATAGACCCTCTCCTGAAAAACTGCATAGGTGTCTTATCTATACTATTTAATCTATCCATAGCTATCTACTGCTAACCTATCCTCTTTGTGACTACTGCTATGGTATTTATATCTGAATGTCTTTACTGACACAGACAGACTGCTATGGTATCTATCTGAATGTCTTTACTGACACAGACAGGCTGCTATGGTATCTATATCTGAATGTCTTTACTGACACAGACAGGCTGCTATGTTATCTATATCTGAATGTTTTTACTGAGACAGACTGCTATGGTATCTATAATTTTTATTTGTTGTATTTTTTATTTAACCTTTATTTAACTAGGCAAGTCCGTTAAGAACAAATTCTTATTTACAATGACAGCCTAGGAACAGTGGGTTAACTGCCTTGTTCAGGGGCAGAAGAACATATTTTTACCTTGTCAGCTCGGGGGATTCGATCCAGCAAACTTTCGGTCATGGGCTCAACGCTCTAACCACTTGGCTACCTGCCGCCCATAATACCCCATAATGACAAAGCGAAAACAGGTTTTTATAAATTTTTGCACAAATAAAGGACAGAAATATCATATTTACATAAGTTTTCAAACGCTTTGCTATGCAACTCGAAATTGAGCATCCTGTTTACATTGATCATCCTTGAGATGTTTCTACAACTTGATTGGAGTCCATCTGTGGTAAATTCAATAGATTGGACATGATTTGGAAAGACGCACACCTGCCTAAATAAGGTCTCACAGTTGACAGTCCATGTCAGAGCAAAAACCAAGCCATGAGGTCGAAGGAATTGTCCGTAGAGCTCAGAGACAGGATTGTGTGGAGGCACAGATCTGGGGAAGGGTACCAAAATATTTCTGCAGCATTGAAGATCCCAATGAACACTGGCCTCCATTCTTAAATAGAAAAAGTTGGAACCACCAAGACTCTTCCTAGAGCTTGCCACCCGGCCAAACTGAGCAATCGCGGGAGAAGGGTCAGGGAGGTGACCAAGAACCCGATGGTCACTCTGACAGAGCTCCAGAGTTCCTCTGTGGAGATGGGAGAAACTTCCAGAAGGACATCCATCTCAGCAGCACTCCACCAATCAGGCCTTTATGATAGAGTGGCCAGACGGAAGCCACTTATAAATAAAAGGCACATGACCGCCCGCTTTGAGTTTGACAAACGGCACCTAAAGGACTCTCAGACCATGAGAAACAAGATTTTCTTGTCTGATGAAACCATGATTGAACTCTTTGTCCTGAATGCCAAGTGTCAAGTCTTGAGGAAATCTGGCACCATCCCTACGGTGAAGCATGGTGTTGGCAGTGGGTATGTTTTTCAGCAGCAGGGACTGGGAGACAAGTCAGGATCGAGGGAAAGATGAACGGAACAAAGAGATCCTTGATGAAAACCTGCTCTAGGTTCACCTTCCAACAAGACAACGACCCTAAGCACACACCCAACACAACGCAGGAGTGGCTTCGGGACAAGTCTCTGAATGTCCTTGAGTGGCCCGGACTTGAACCGATCGAACATCTCTGGAAAGACCTGAAAATAGCTGTGCAGCGACACTCACCATCTAACCTGACAGCGCTTGAGAGGATCTGTAGAGAATACAGGTGTGCCAAGCTTTAGCATCATACCAAAGAAGACTTGAGGCTGTAATCGGTTCCAAAGGTGCTTCAACAAAGTACCTAGTAAAGGGTCTGAATTCTTACACTAGCGTTCAAAAGTTTGGGGTCACTTGTTTTGAAAGAAAAGCTATATTTTTGTCAATTTTTTAAAATAGCATGAAATTGATCAGAAATACAGTGTAGACATTGTTAATGTTGTAAATGACTATTGTAGCTGGAAACGGCAGATTTAAAAAAAAAAATGGAATATATACGTAGGCGTACAGAGGTCCATTATCAGCAACCATCACTCCTGTGTTCCAATGGCACGTTGTGTTAGCTAATCCAAGTTTATCATTTTATAAGCCTAATTGATCATTTGAATACCCTTTTGCAATTATGTTATCACAGCTGAAAACTGTTGTGCTGATTTATAGAAGCAATACAACTGGCCTTCTTTAGACTAGTTGAGTATCTGGAGCATCAGCATTTTATGGGTTCGATTACAGGCTCAAAATGGCCAGAAACAAAGAACTTTCGTCTGAAACTCATCAGTCTATTCTTGTTCTGAGAAATGAAGGCTATTCCATGCAAGAAATTGCCAAGTAACTGAAGACCTTGTACAACACTGTACTACTCCCTCACAGAACAGCACAAACGGGCTCTAATCAGAATATAAAGAGGAGTGGGAGGCCCCGGTGCACAACTGAGCAAGGTCCTAGGGCTCAGGTCCTCTGGGAGGGGAGAGAGAGATTTGAGAATTAGAGGGAGCATACTTAAATTCACACAGGAAACCAGATAAGACAGGAGAATTTCACCGGACAGACTGACCCTAGCCTCCTGGCTTAAGACTATTGCATCATAGATACTGGAGACTGAGATGTGTTTTTACTGAGACAGACTGAGGAAATATAGACTAGGTGTGCAGTTGAAGTCGGAAATTTACAAACAACTTAGCCAAATACATTTAAACTCAGTTTTTCACAATTCCTGACATTTAATCCTAGTAAAGATTCATTCATTATTTTAAGAATGTGAAATGTCAGAATAATAGTAGAGAGGATGATTTTCAGCTTTTATTTCTTTCATCACATTCCCAGTGGGTCAGAAGTTTACATACACTCAATTAGTATTTGGTAGCATTGCCTTTAAATTGTTTAACTTGGGTCAAACGTTTCGGGTAGCCTTCCACAAGCTTCCCACAATAAGTTGGGTGAATGTTGGCCCATTCCTCCTGACAGAACTGGTGTAACTGAGTCAGGTTTGTAGGCCTCCTTGCTCACACACGCTTTTTCAGTTCTGCCCACAAATTTTCTATAGGATTGAGGTCAGGGATTTGTGATGGTCACTCCAATACCTTGACTTTGTTGTCCTTAAGCCATTTTGCCACAACTTTGGGGGGCATTGTCCATTTGGAAGACCCATTTGCGACCATGCTTTTAACTTCTTGACTGATGTCTTGATTTTACTTCAATATATACACATAATTTTCCTTCCTCATGATGCCATCTATTTTGTGAAGAACACAAGTCCCTCCTGCAGCAAAACACCCCCATACCATGATGCTGTCACCCCCGTGCTTCACGGATGAGATGGTGTTCTTCGGCTTGCAAGCCTCCCCCTTTTTCCTCCAAACATAACGATGGTCATTATCGCCACCAAAGAGTTCTATTTTTGTTTCCTCAGACCAGAAGACATTTCTCCAAAAAGTACGATCTTTGTCCCCATGTGCAGTTGCAAACCGTAGTCTGGCTTTTTTATGGCGGTTTTGGAGCAGTGGCTTCTTCTTTGCTGAGTGGCCTTTCAGGTTATGTCGATTATAGGACTTGTTTCAATGTGGATATAGATACTTTTGTACCTGTTTCCTCCAGCATCTTCACAAGGTCCTTAGCTTTTCTTGGATTGATTTGCACTTTTCACACCAAAGTACATTCATCTCTAGGAGACAGAACGCGTCTCCTTCCTGAGCGGTATGACGGCTGCGTGGTCCCATGGTGTTTATACTTGCGTACTATTGTTTGTACAGATGAACGTGGTACCTTCAGGATGATTTATTTTGATTTTCCCATGATTTCGAGCAAAGAGGCACTGAGTTTGAAGGTAGGCCTTGAAATACATCCACAGGTACACCTCCAATTGACTCAAATGATGTCAATTTGCCTATCAGAAGTCATTACATAATTTTCTGGAATTTTCCAAGCTGTTTAAAGGAACAGTCAACTTAGTGTATGTAAACTTCTGACCCACTGGAATTGTTATATAGTGAATTATAAGTGAAATAATCTGTCAACAATTATTGGAAGAATTACTTGTCATGCACAAAGTAGATGTCCTAACCGACTTGCCAAAAGTATAGTTTATTAACATGAAATCTGTGGCGTGGTTGAAAAATGAGTTTTAATCTCTTCAACCTAAGTGTAAGTAAACTTCCGACTTCAACTGTATATATAGACTAGATATACATATATTAGACTAGAGGAGCTCTTCATTTTACTTGTCATATATTGATGCTAAAATCTATGCATTTCTGAAAGGTTCATAATAACTGACAGTGTTGTGTGCTGTATTCTAGGTGACTTTTTGAAGACGTTGGAGGACCCAGACCTGAACGTGCGGCGGGTTGCCCTTGTAACCTTTAACTCAGCAGCCCATAATAAGCCCTCTCTCATCAGAGACTTACTGGATACGGTCCTGCCTCACCTCTACAACGAGACCAAAGTCCGCAAGGAACTCATCAGAGAGGTACAGGATTAACCAGGCAGCGTTCCTCTCCTTTCTACATCCGTGTTCATACATTCTGTCGGTCATTCTTCATTCACTCTGCCCTTGTTTTCTGTTATCCCGATGTTGACTTGGGTTTCATTGGTTCTTCACCTTCTGTTTCCTGCTTCATACCTTCTGTTTCCTGCTTCTTGCCTTCTGTTATCCTTCTTTCATTCTTCATTCTCACATCTTGGTTTTTGAATGTTAAGGTTTTAAGTTTCATTAACAAAGGATTGACTTGCAATTATTGTCCTATGTAGTTGTTATAGCTACTTTAGTTACTTTGGATAAGAGTCTTCTAAATGAATTCAATGTTTCGTCTTCTCTCCCCAGGTTGAGATGGGTCCCTTTAAACACACAGTGGATGATGGTCTGGACATTAGGAAGGCAGCGTTTGAGTGCATGTACACCCTCCTGGACAGCTGTCTAGACAGACTAGACATCTTTGAGTTCCTCAACCACGTAGAAGACGGACTCAAGGACCATTACGACATCAAGGTATCCTGTACAGAGAGAGAGAGCGAACAGGATAGAGAGAGGTAGTCTGTATGAAGATCATAGAGAGGTAGTCTGTATGAAGATCATAGAGAGGTAGTCTGTATGTAGATCATAGAGAGAGGTAGTCTGTATGAAGATCAGAGAGAGATGTAGTCTGTATGAAGATCAGAGAACAGGAGAAAGAGGGAGGTAGTCTGTAAGATTGAGCTGGAGGATAATGGAGATGTTTGTTTATCTGATCAGATGCTGACGTTCCTGATGCTGGCTAGACTGTCCACTTTGTGTCCCAGTGCTGTGCTACAGAGGCTGGACAGGCTGGTAGAGCCGCTACGTGCCACCTGCACCACCAAGGTGAGACTGACCAGACACAACACTGTTCAGAGCTCCAGACATAACTGTCCCTGGCATCGTACTATTCTCAGAGACCCTGACCCAACACTGTCCCTGGCATAGTACCATTCACAGAGACCCTGACCCAACACTGTCCCTGGCATAGTACCATTCACAGAGACCCAGACACAACACTGTCCCTGGCATAGTACCATTCACAGAGACCCAGACACAACACTGTCCCTGGCATAGTACCATTCAGAGACCCTGACCCAACACTGTCCCTGGCATAGTACCATTCACAGAGACCCAGACACATTCAGAGACCCTGACCCAACACTGTCCCTGGCATGGTACCATTCAGAGACCCAGACTCAATAGGTCAATATACTGACATCCCATGCAATATTTAATGATCAAAGGAAGTAGTGGTATATTTATTTTTTTGTTTAATTTGGTCTCAAGTTTATTTGCCATGGAAATCTACATCTGACTGTCAATGGCTTCCTTTGTTTTCACTGGGTGGTGTGATGAGTCCCATCTCTCTCAATCAACCACCTACAGTAGGTCTATCTATGTCAACCCCTCTCTCCCCCAGGTGAAGGCCAACTCAGTGAAGCAGGAGTTTGAGAAGCAGGATGAGTTGAAGCGTTCAGCCATGCGGGCAGTGGTCGCCCTCCTCACCATCCCAGAGGCAGAGAAGAGTCCCCTGATGAGTGAGTTCCAGTCCCAGATCTCCTCCAACCCCGAGCTGGCCGCCATCTTTGAAAGCATCCAGAGGGACTCGTCCTCCGCTAACATGGAGTCCATGGACACCAGCTAAACTACAACTCCCACCATGCCCCTCTTCTTCCGTTCATTCCCAAAACATGCCACAACAACAAAAAAATACCCGGGGAACCTTTTTATCAATCGTTCCATGATGCATTGCACTGAATCAGCAACAGTTATAGGAGAAAATAAAAAATAATTGAACTTTAAAACACAAAAAAAAGGAAAATGTAAAAAAAAAAAGATTAAAAGTAAAAGAAAAGTTATCTTTAAAGCTTTTAAGCTCATCAACACATTCTCATTTAATTTTTTCTAAAAAAAATAATAAATAAATCAGTTTTTGGTTTGTTCCATCGTTCCTTTTTTTTGGGTTGGGTTTTATAATTCCAGAATTCCACAGGTACCTCCATGCAGATGTGGATGCTGCTGCAGAGTGACTGTTGTTGCTTGTATGATGACATATGAACTGACTTAAATGGAAACGGACTGACTGCCTACAGCTTAACTCTACGAACGATGGGAGATATATATATATATATATACTGCTCCTAACATACAGGACAGGAGACTTAACTAACATGGGACCTACAGGGGGTAAATCAATAAAATTATAGCATATTGAGTTTCTGGTTCCCGGACCATCACTTTTTGAGTTTTTGTTACCATGTTTCTTACCAGACCAGATTTAGTTGAATTGAATGCGGAGGGTTTGTTTATGTACAAATTGAATGTCCATCTGTCTGTTATTATTTGTATTTGCTTTGTGTCTCGTCGGGTGTTTAGAACAAAGCTTGGTTGGTGGGATTCACACAATCGGAAGAGGTGATGTTTAAAACTGTGTTTAGAAGTCTGCTATTAAAGAGGTGTGTGAGACATGGTCGGGACAGGGTGTTCTGTTGAGTAAGTGGAGGAATATTTTCTACTTTAATTGACATGTCTCTGCATGGACGAGTGGTAGTGGGGAGAGGTATTTGACCTTTGACTCCATGAGCATGTTAAAAACAACCAATAAGGATGTGACAGTCTCGAACTAACATGTCTTCTACAAGACAGCACTTACCTGGGTGAGTCCTCAATATTAGGAACAGGCCTCTATATATGGACAGAAGTTCAGTACATTTGTGAATAAAAACAGATTTTCTGCTAGCCTCAGATCCAGGATCATTTTATGTATTCCTTGGTATAGAATCTCTACCCTAAGGTATAGAGAGCATGCATAAACCCATAGGAGCACTTAAAACAGCAAAAATCCAATGGTTCAAAATACCCTTTTTGATTGAGCAGTTTATGTTACTGCTACATTCCTTGTCCAGCCAGTGTTGCATCCCAAATGGCACCCTATTCTTTATATAGGTTCACTTTTTTTGAGGATGCCCTCTTTCTCTTATCTGTTCCAACAAAATGACCAACAGTCTGATGTCCCCACTGAGAGGCAGTCACTCCTGAAGGAACTGAGAATTGGAACCCAACAGTATGGAGTCTGACGTGGCTGCTGTTGATGTGAGCTTCATGTGCATGGCGGATAAAATTGCAGGAGTATAGCTAATACACTGACTGTATAGGTTTATATGTAGAGGTATATAAATCTATAGGTTTATATGTATAGATATAAAGCTATAGGTTTAAATGTATAGATATATAAAGGTTAGTATTTCATGCTCTTGAGTTGTGTTAAGGTGTGATGAGGTATGGTAAATAATCCACCTACAGTCATGTGAAAAGTAAGTACACCCCCTGGAAAGTTGTCTTTTATATATATATATATATATTTGGACAGATGGATATGAAATCTTCACTTCAACACTATTGACAGATAAAGGTTACCCAATTTAATAAATCACACAAAAAAAATGTGTTATGCAATTAAAATAAACAAAAATACCTTTTCCTTATGGGGGAAAAGTTAGTACACCCCTACCTTTACCATCCCATAAAATGGCTATAATTAGAGTTAGGTGTAAAAAAACAAGTGCAAATGATTAGAAAACGTTAGAGAGAAAGATAAGACAATTGGTCTGGTTTGGTCTTAACCATATGGGTGTGTGGTTTGGTCTTAACCATATGGGTGTGTGGTTTGGTCTTAACCATATGGGTGTGTGGTTTGGTGTTAACCATATGGGTGTGTGGTTTGGTCTTAACCATATGGGTGTGTGGTTTGGTCTTAACCATATGGGTGTGTGGTAACACATCATTCAAAGATCAAAAGACCTACCTGAGGCCCTCAGAAGAAAGATTATTGATGCCCATGAGTCTGGGAGGGGTTACAAATACATTTACAAGCAATTCGGGACAGGTCGTCCCACCAAAGTCAGCCCAAGAGTTGACCGAAAGATGCTCATAGAAGTCTCTAGGAACCCCAGGGTAACATCAAGGGATCTACAGGCCTCTCTTGCCACAATCAATGTCAGAAAGAGACCACAAACTTGGCCTACATGGGAGGTCGGGAAGGAAGAAGCCTCTGCTCTCAAAAAATAATACCAAGACACAACTGACTACCCAGATGTTGTCTGGCAAAAGTCAGTTGTGTCTTGATATATTCTAGTGTTGAAGTAAAGATTACATATCCATCTGTCCAAATATGTTTTTAAAAAAAAGAGACATTTCCAGGGGGTGTAGTTACTTTTTCACATGACTGTATGTTGCGTTAAGGTGTGATGAGATATGGTAAATTATCCACCTATGGAAAAATGCCAAAAATAAAGAGGTCAATTTCTGCCAGAATTAATGTTGTCATTCATGATCCCTCTAGTGCAGGGATGGGCAACTTTGATGGGGGGCACAAAAAATATGAACTCAGCTGTTGGGTCATGAGGATATCTGCAGTCGTTTAATACAGCAAAGGTTTGGTTTTCAAGGGAATCGCCACATCTCAGTACCATAATTCTACCCTCCAAGCATCAGGCCATTGCCATAATCCTACCCTCCAAGCATCAGGCCAGTACCATAATCCTACCCTCCAAGCATCAGGCCAGTACCATAATCCTACCCTCCAAACATCAGGCCAGTACCACAATCCTACCCTCCAAGCATCAGGCCAGTACCATAATCCTACCCTCCAAACATCAGGCCAGTACCACAATCCTACCCTCCAAGCATCAGGCCAGTACCATAATCCTACCCTCCAAACATCAGGCCAGTACCACAATCCTACCCTCCAAGCATCAGGCCAGTACCATAATCCTACCCTCCAAACATCAGGCCAGTACCACAATCCTACCCTCCAAGCATCAGGCCAGTACCATAATCCTACCCTCCAAACATCAGGCCAGTACCACAATCCTACCCTCCAAGCATCAGGCCAGTACCATAATCCTACCCTCCAAACATCAGGCCAGTACCATAATCCTACCCTCCAAGCATCAGGCCAGTACCATAATCCTACCCTCCAAGCATCAGGCCAGTACCATAATCCTACCCTCCAAGCATCAGGCCAGTACCACAATCCTACCCTCCAAGCATCAGGCCTAAAGATGGTAAAAGATGTGCCGATTCTCTTGAAAACCAAACCTTTGCTGTATTAAATGACTGCAGATATCCTCATGACCCAACAGAGATAATAAGTCAGTTGATGCCAGCCCTGTAAAGATTACATTCATCACATAGAAAATCTATCTCTGCTAAGGTCACTAGCTACTCGACGTTAAAACGAATGGTCCGTGTCTATTCAGTTTTATAGTCCTACAAAGTGCATGTATCAGCATGTAAACGTGCCACAGATTGCAGGGACACCCGACACCATCAAAAGAGAGGAGGAAAGATCAAGATGTTTTATTGTCACTTACACCAGATAGGTGCAGTGTAATGTGTTGTTTTACAGTGTCAGCCATAGTAGTATGATAGGTGCAGTGTAATGTGTTGTTTTACAGGGTCAGACATAGTAGTACAGCACCCCTAGAACAAATTAAGGTTAAGTGCCTAGATCAACAGATTTTTCCAGTCTGCTCAAGGATTCAAACCAGCAACCTTTTGGTTACTGGCCCAACACTAATCGCTAGGCTACCTGCCACTTCAAAATCAGAAATTAACTTTGTAGCGCTGTAAAGTTACTCAATGTATGCCTCACTTGTCCCCATTTGTTTCTGATCAGACGAAAGGAGGCCTAATTTTCCACATTAGCAAGTAAGCTAATTAATTAATTAAGTGAATGGTAAATTAGAGGCCAGCTAATTAGCTTTGGAGGGTTGAAGGGTAATTTTGAGGAGAGATCGTTAGCTCATTAAGGAGAGAAACTGGAGTGGACATCTTTACCTCAGGTTGTGTCCCCATTCTCCACCCTTCTCCTGAAGTATGCATGTATACACTGGTATACACACTTCAGGGGAAGGGTGGTAAATTGGGATGTAACCTTTGACTTCATTCTGCCGTTAGCCAGTAGGGAGCAGTGGTCACCTGTAAATATGATAGAACTGAACTGGTATTTTAAAACCAAACAACATTAACTGAACTGGTTTTATTTCTCTCTAAACAACATTAACTGAACTGGTTTTATTTCTCTCCAAACAACATTACAGAACAGGTATTATTTCTCTCCAAACAACATTATCTGAACTGGTTTTATATCTCTCCAAACAACATTAACTGAACTGGTTTTATTTCTCTCCAAACAACATTAACTGAACTGGTTTTATTTCTCTCCAAACAACATTAACTGAACTGGTTTTATTTCTCTCCAAACAACATTAACTGAACTGGTTTTATTTCTCTCCAAACAACATTAACTGAACTGGTTTTATTTCTCTCCAAACAACATTAACTGAACTGGTTTTATTTCTCTCCAAACAACATTAACTGAACTGGTTTTATTTCTCTCCAAACAACATTAACTGAACTGGTTTTATTTCTCTCCAAACAACATTAACTGAACTGGTTTTATTTCTCTCCAAACAACATTAACTGAACTGGTTTTATTTCTCTCCAAACAACATTAACTGAACTGGTTCTATTTCTCTCCAAACAACATTAACTGAAACTGCAAATAAAAGCAAACAATGACAGAGAAAGAACTTCAGGTATTTAGGTCCCTTTTATTGGATAGTCCCCTGTACATGGTCTATATATGAACTTCAGGTAACAGAGGGACTAACCACCATTTCTCCCTGAGGAGAGATCTCCTATCAGGTCACACCAGAGGGACTAACCACCACCTACTGTGTCTCCCTGAGGAGAGATCTCCTATCAGGTCACACCAGAGGGACTAACCACCACCTACTGTGTCTCCCTGAGGAGAGATCTCCTATCAGGTCACACCAGAGGGACTAACCACCACCTACTGTGTCTCCCTGAGGAGAGATCTCCTATCAGGTCACACCAGAGGGACTAACCACCTCCTACTGTGTCTCCCTGAGGAGAGATCTCCTATCAGGTCACACCAGAGGGACTAACCACCACCTACTGTGTCTCCCTGAGGAGAGATCTCCTAACAGGTCACACCAGAGGGACTAACCACCTCCTACTGTGATTTCTCCCTGAGGAGAGATCTCCTATCAGGTCACACCAGAGGGACTAACCACCTCCTACTGTGATTTCTCCCTGAGGAGAGATCTCCTAACAGGTCACACCAGAGGGACTAACCACCTCCTACTGTGATTTCTCCCTGAGGAGAGATCTCCTAACAGGTCACACCAGAGGGACTAACCACCTCCTACTGTGATTTCTCCCTGAGGAGAGATCTCCTATCAGGTCACACCAGAGGGACTAACCACCTCCTACTGTGATTTCTCCCTGAGGAGAGATCTCCTAACAGGTCACACCAGAGGGACTAACCACCACCTACTGTGTCTCCCTGAGGAGAGATCTCCTAACAGGTCACACCAGAGGGACTAACCACCTCCTACTGTGATTTCTCCCTGAGGAGAGATCTCCTAACAGGTCACACCAGAGGGACTAACCACCTCCTACTGTGTCTCCCTGAGGAGAGATCTCCTAACAGGTCACACCAGAGGGACTAACCACCTCCTACTGTGATTTCTCCCTGAGGAGAGATCTCCTAACAGGTCACACCAGAGGGACTAACCACCTCCTACTGTGATTTCTCCCTGAGGAGAGCTCTCCTAACAGGCCACATGAGCATTACACACATTCCAAACATTACAATCATTAGCTCACTCACATAATCCACACAGACTAGACACACTCACAAAGCACAGAGTTGTTGTTGCTAGTTCCAGCATATATAGACCATGTACAGGGGACTATCCAATCAAGGGGACTTAAATACCACTATCCAGGCTGGTCCTCTAAGTCCCTCTCTGTGTCGCTGTGTCTGTGCTGACAGGAATGTTCACAATCCACTGAGTCTCCGCTAAGACAGTGGTTCTCAAACCTCTCTTCGGGGTCCACCAGACGTTACAAAATGTTGTTGTAGCTCTGAACTAGCTCACTTGATTCACCTATTCAAGGGCTTGGTGATTAGTTGACAAGTTGAATCAGGTGCGCTAGCTCTGCAATAGATCAAACACATGGAACAGCTGGGGGTCCCCGATGTGCTAAGAGATACAGCTAGAGCTTACACAGGGCTCAACTCACAGATCTCTCAAACACAGGGCTCAACTCACATATCTCTCAAACACAGGGCTCAACTCACAGATCTCTCAAGCACAGGGCTCAACTCACAGATCTCTCAAGCACAGGGCTCAACTCACAGATCTCTCAAACACAGGGCTCAACTCACAGATCTCTCAAACACAGGGCTCAACTCACAGATCTCTCAAACACAGGGCTCAACTCACAGATCTCTCAAACACAGGGCTCAACTCACAGATCTCTCAAGCACAGGGCTCAACTCACAGATATCTCAAAGACAGGGCTCAAATCACAGATCTCTCAAACACAGGGCTCAACTCACATATCTCTCAAACACAGGGCTCAACTCACAGATCTCTCAAACACAGGGCTCAACTCACAAATCTCTCAAACACAGGTATCAACTCACAGATCTCTCAAACACAGGTATCAACTCATAGATCTCTCCAACACAGGGCTCAACTCAGGTTGGCTTTGGATACCAGTCAGAGGAAATAAGTCCATAGATTAAGGTAATGTTTTGTTGTGTTAATCAGTGATAATGGTGTACCTGAGAATCAGCACATACTTCAAGGTAACATCCTATGCATCTAGATTATGGTAGCCTAAGTCTATTCGGATGCACTTCCAATCAACTGTGGTAATGTCTTACAGTAACA
Source organism: Thymallus thymallus (assembly GCA_023634145.1). Classification (NCBI taxonomy): domain Eukaryota; kingdom Metazoa; phylum Chordata; class Actinopteri; order Salmoniformes; family Salmonidae; genus Thymallus; species Thymallus thymallus. The sequence goes on from CM042421.1 coordinate 5,544,703, forward strand.
TGTCTGACAGGTCACACTACGTCTCAGTTATATCAGGTTCTCCTCACAGCATTACGGTACTGAGTACTCCCTGTATGACTCAGAAACTCACTCATGAATAATTAGAATAGAGAGTCCTTTTGAATGGACTTTAGACTGAGTAGTCCCTGTTCCTTTAGACTGAGTAGTCCCTGTTCCTTTAGACTGAGTAGTCCCTGTTCCTTTAGACGGAATAGTCCCTGTTCCTTTAGACTGAATAGTCCCTGTTCCTTTAGACTGAGTAGTCCCTGTTCCTTTAGACTGAGTAGTCATCTGTTCCTTTAGACTGAGTAGTCCCTGTTCCTTTAGACTGAGTAGTCCCTGTTCCTTTAGACTGAGTAGTCCCTGTTCCTTTAGACTGAGTAGTCCCTGTTCCTTTAGACTAAATAGTCCCTGTTCCTTTAGACTGAGTAGTCCCTGTTCCTTTAAACTGAATAGTCCCTGTTCCTTTAGACTGAGTAGTCCCTGTTCCTTTAGACTGAGTAGTCCCTTTTCCTTTAGACTGAGTAGTCCCTGTTCCTTTAGACGGAGTAGTCCCTATTCCTTTAGACTGAATAGTCCCTGTTCCTTTAGACTGAGTAGTCCCTGTTCCTTTAGACTGAGTAGTCATCTGTTCCTTTAGACTGAGTAGTCCCTGTTCCTTTAGACTGAGTAGTCCCTGTTCCTTTAGACTGAGTAGTCATCTGTTCCTTTAGACTGAGTAGTCCCTGTTCCTTTAGACTGAGTAGTCCCTGTTCCTTTAGACTGAGTAGTCCCTGTTCCTTTAGACTGAGTAGTCCCTGCTTTGTGTGGGGTCTTATTGAAGGAGTATGGCCAGCCCGTAGCCCTGATATGGCTAGATTGTAGTTTCATAGACAGTTACACTCTTTAAAGCAGGTTCCAAAAGGTTTATTTGGCTGTCCCCATAGAAGAACCCATCAGCAGGGGTGGGCTGGCTTAACTGGGACTTAAGGGCTGACCTATCCCCTCAGTGTTAGTTCACGGTGTTCTATGCAGAGGTAGGAGGGGACAGAGGCAGGCAGCAGGAGCCTCACCTCCCACTATCCACCCTGCTCAACGCTGACATGACCAGCATTCAGGTACGACTTACTACTGAACTTTACACAGTAATTTAACTCAGTGTCTTTAAGGTAGATGTAGGCTTTAGATTTATTCTACAGAAAGTCTAAGCAAATTTGAGTTTGTTCTTCAACTTAAGAAAGGTCTGGCGTGTGACAATCTGTTTTTATCTAAATACTTAGAGTTTACTTACTTGTCGTTGTAAACTTTACTTTACTTTACTTGTCGTTGTAAATACGTTTTTCTTTACTGACTTGCCTATTTAAATAAAGGTTAAATAAAAAACTATCAAAAAAGAAAAGTATTGAATATTGAAGTATTGATTTGGTAGAGAGACAGGAATGGACCAGATGCAACAGGTTATTTCATGGAAAATGTTACACTCAACAATTTACCTTAAAAACACATTTGAAAAGACTTCTCTTGAACTAGTTTTAGTCAGATTACCACCCAAGCAATCATTAAACGTGTCTTCCTCTGCCAGAGCTAGAATGAATGGAACAAAATGCTATTTATATGTAAATAGCTTTCCGCACTAATAGAATCTTAGCGATTCTGTTGGCTTGGGTTGAAAGAATGAATAATTACAACAACAAAAAAATACTCATTCTAATGAATAAGAATGTTTCGATTAATTCTCAGTTTGGAAACGTAACTGAAAGGTTATAAGCTATTTTCTGTCTCCCGGCTCTTCTACAGTAGATACGAGGACAACAGCAGCACCCTGAGCTGATAGCAGCACCCTGAGCATGGAAGGAACAAGAGGCTGGTGAGTGTGTTAATATATTAATATAAATTGATGCAATAAAGTTTTATGTTATGAGTATGTCTCTAAAGAAGTTATTGGATATATGTTGATGATAAACACGTCTCTAGGGAAGTTGTAGACATACTGTACGATAACAGGATTGAATATAAGTTGATGATGCAGACAGTTTCAAGTTGTGAGAAAAGTTTGTGTCTAGAAAAGTTGTACAATATGTTTAAAAATTTAGCTTCATAGGTATATAACCCTGTTCCTGTCCCATCTATCTATCTATCTATCTATCTATCTATCTATCTATCTATCTATCTATCTATCTATCTATCTATCTATCTATCTATCTATCTATCTATCTATCTATCTATCTATCTATCTATCTATCTATCTATCTATCTATCTATCTATCTATCTATCTATCTATCTATCTATCTATCTATCTATCTATCTATCTAAACATCCATTTATCTTGTGGACAGGCCCTCTGATCAGCAACACTTCCTTAAGATGCACCTCCCCAGCATCAAGAAGAGAACCCAGTCACCCAACAGAGAGACAGTCTCCCCTGTCCCCTCCTACTACTCAGAGCCAGCCTACCTGCAGCACCGCAAGGTAAAGTACAGGAGCAGCAGCCAGCAAGTCATCTTCATACACTATTCTCTCTTCAAACTCTCTTCAGTAGAGTTTGGGAAAGCACGGGCTTGTTGAAATTATCAATACACAGTGGTTGATTGTGAGATCCAAAATGGACCCCTCTACGGCCTCCTGTAGATCTGAAAGGATCAGATAGATGTAAGCAATCCGGTCTAGAGGTCGATTTGGGGTTCAGACAGAGCATCATGTGAATGCAAACCCTTGTGTTTTCATTTTGTCCAGGATGTGACCAGAGATCTGCCGCCGCTGCCTGGTGGAATGAGAAGAGGAGCTCTGGATGAGGAAGACAAGGAAGAGACACTGAGCCTACGGAGCATGCCCAGTATGAGAAGCACCCTGAGTCACCCCTCAAAGGTGAAAAGGTCACGGGGGTTCCCCAAGAGACACACCATCCCAGAGCTCAGACTGCCCCCTGTTACTAAGATTCATCCAGACCCCAGGTACTTCCTCACTGACCTTCTTCTCCTTCTTCTATTGACAAGAGCCTTCCTCCAGATGCAACGCTTCCTGTCAAGAGCCCTCCTCCACATGCAACGCTTCCTGTCAAGAGCCCTCCTCCACATGCAACACTTCCTGGAGTCAATATAACCCCACTTGTGTTTGAGTCAATATAACCCCATGTCTATATGAGTCAATATAACCCCATGTCTATATGAGTCAATATAACCCCATGTCTATATGAGTCAATATAACCCCATGTCTATATGAGTCAATATAACCCCATTTGTATACACTGGGTATACCAAACATTAGGAACACCTTCCTAATTTTGAGTTTCACCCACGTTTGCCCTCAGAACAGCCTCAATTCGTTGGGGCAACAAGGTGTCAAAAGCGTTCCACAGGGATGCTGGCCCATGTTGACTGCAATGCTTCCCACAGTTGTATCAAGTTGGCTGGATGTCCTTGGGGTGGTGGACCATTCTTGATACACGGGAGTATGAAAAACCCAGCAACGTTGCAGTTCTTGACACAAACCTTGTTCGAAGGCCATGTCTGTCTTCTCCCCTTCATCTACACTGACTGAAGTGGATTTAACAAGTGACATCAATAAGGGATCATATCTTTCACCTGGATTCACCTGTTCAGTCGATGTAATGGAAAGAGCAGGTGTCCTTTAATGTTTTGTACTCAGTGCATGTGTCTTTATGTTTGTCATAGAGACAATCTGGAATTGAGGGGTACTGGCTACCTGAGATGTTCCAGATTTCCACCCATCATCAAATCTACCAGAACCCATGCGTCGCTGCACCAAGGGAGACCCCCAGGTCGAGCTGGGTACAGGTTAGATACTTTTCTCAATGTAGATTCTAACTAATTACTCATAACCCAATGTGAGGAAGAGCAGCTACCAACACAGTAAATCTACAGGGGCGTCAGGGAACATCCCTGGGGGGCTCAGTAGTGCTAATCATGTAGTCTCATGCTTCTCCCTCCCCAGGTATAGTCTACATACAGCAATCATCCCTCCCCAGGTATAGTCTACATACAGACGTTTTTCACAGCTTTAGCTCCTCTAAATTTGAGTGGCTTGTTCATTAAATTAATGTCAACAAATGAAAAGAGAGGTGAAGAGAAGAAAGAAGCGTCTGGTCGATTTCTCCGGGCAGCAGACATATCCTGTCTCATTTTCTGCTTATTAATGATTTAAAGGCTGGTTAGTCTGCTGCCTGAGGCAGGAGGAGAAGGGGGAAGCAGGGGGGAAAGAGGGGAGGCAGGGGGGAGAGGGGGAGGCAGGGGGGAGGCAGTTGAGTGGAGGGGGAGGCAGTTGGGTGGAGGGGGAGGCAGGGGGAGAGGAGCTCTGCGACATTCATTTATCTATCTGGTGCAAGAAAGAAGGAGAGAGTGGCTGGAGAGAGAGGTTAAGAGGCTGGAGAGAGGTTAAGAGCGGCTGGAGAGAGGTTAAGAGAGGTTGGAGAGAGGTTAAGAGAGACTGGAGAGAGAGGTTAAGAGAGACTGGAGAGAGAGGTTAAGGGAGACTGGAGAGAGGTTAAGAGAGACTGGAGAGAGAGGTTAAGAGAGACTGGAGAGAGAGGTTAAGAGCCTGAGAGGAACTGGAGAGTTGTGAGGGCCATGCAGACTACACACAAACACACACACACACACTGATACACACCACAATCACTTCTAGCATGGAACGCAGTTGGACTAATTAAATCAGCATAAAGTGGCTCAATATGAAATAAAAAGGAAGAAGTGCTTCTGGAACACAAACCATCAATACAGAGGGCTAGCTTTCTCATAGAGCCTGGAATTAGGTTCTTCATTTAATACTATACATCACTCGGGTTTACCAGAATACATTTCATTATGTTTCAATTTTTTGCACTAAATAATCAATTTACTATAAGTGATGTTGGAGTTTTGGTGTTCCTTTGAATAAAGCTAAAATGTCAAAGCTTCATTAGTGTAACGAACCAACTGCTGGTGATTCAATCTTTTATTGGTTTTTTATTGAATTGAGATGTAGATTTTACATCCACCCCTAACACAATAATGGGAAGATTCAGAACAACTCATAAAATAGCGGATGGATCTCTCCAGGGGTATAAAACAGAATATGAGCTTGTTTAGGAGAATACACTGTGCTGCTGTGTTTGATTTCTAAACAGGTTCCCTACATAATCCTGTTGTCTCTGCATCTCTCTGCTTTGCATAATGGTAAGACTGAATTCTCAGTCTCAATTCACATTTTGTCTATCACCTGTTGCTGTAGGCCTGAGAAGCAGGGAGATGTTCACCCTAGACTTCCAAAGAAGGAGGCTGTTGGTCTGAAGAAGCAGGGAGACGTTCCCCCTGGGCCTCCAGAGAGGGAGGCTGTTGGTCTGAAGAAGAGTTTTAATAATAAGGAGGACCTCCTCGAAGAACCTGTTGTGACCATGTCCAAGATCATCTCAGATCCACCTCCACCCAAGACCCAACGCATCACGTTCCACAGCCCTGTGGTGCAGGCCGTGTACCCCATCACCCCTGACAACGACACACAAACCAGGAAGCCAGAGGAAGATAGAAAACCCCTGTATCCCAGAGTCCCCTCTTCTACGTCCACCTACACTATATCCAACACCATCGGTCCTGAGAAAGTATACAGATTCGAACCACACCTTCTGAGAGATAACCCCCCTCTATATTCCTCTGAGTGGACTGATCCAAATGCTCCAACCCAGGGGAGGAGAGAGGTGCTGTTGATCAGACTGGGCATGACTTGGTCCAAGGCTGACAGCAGCAGCAACCTGAGACTGCCACTGTCCCAGTCTCAGCTTCAGCATTGCCCCATCCGTCCCCTGAAACCAGCCCTCAGAAGACTACCCAACCCCAACACAAGGAGGCTGAGGGACTGGGGGAGACAGGGGACGACGTTGGGGTGTCTGTGGGAGGAGGAGGGGTGTCTCCCACCCCTGGACCCAGTCCAGACCGGGTTACTGGAGCCCTTCACAGGGTTCAAAGAGCACCTCTGTCACCAGCTCCTCCACTCCCCCACCCCCCTGGCTCAGCTTCTGGAGAAGGCCTCAGAGGGAGACCATATAGACAGACAGGTAGACAGACAGGCAGACAGACAGGCAGACAGACAGGTAGACAGACAGTTTAGACAGACAGGTTGACAGACAGGCAGACAGACCGGTAGATAGACAGTATAGACAGACAGGTAGACAGACAGGCAGACAGACTGGTAGATAGACAGGTAGACACACAGTCTACAGGCCTGTTCTACACCGAACCATCACTCTACAGGCCTGTTCTAACATGGAACCGTCACTCTACAGGCCTGTTCTACACCGAACCATCACTCTACAGGTCTGTTCTACACCGAACCGTCACTCTACAGGCCTGTTCTAACATGGAACCGTCACTCTACAGGCCTGTTCTAAGCCGAACCGTCAATCTTTAGGGGCTACGAGATACAGCTATGGGGGACTCCGCCTTCAGCACTGCTGAGATACAGCTATGGGGGACTCTGCCTTCAGCACTGCTGAGATACAGCTATGGGGGACCTTCAGGACTGCTAATATGGAGGATAATAGTTTTAGCCATACAGGAGTGATACAGCCTAGTCTGCTGAGACAAGCACAGTCCTAACGTCAATGACTATAGATCAGGCCTTGAGTGCATCTCAAACGGTACCCTATTTCATATATAGTGCACTACTTTTGACCAGAGGCCTATGGGCCCTGTATATGGATAGGGTACTATTTGGGATGCATGCCTAGTCTCTGTGGTGTTGGACTGACAATTATGTGTGTTGTAGTGGTGTGAGATAGAGTTATTATTTAGCTGTGACCAGCTGGTACATTCTGTTCTCTATGACAAGTTGGCTTGTGAATATCACTATGTCAATGCATGATGTTATTGTAGTTGAATATCACTCTGTCAATGCATGGGGTTAATGTAGTTGAATATCTCTGTCAATGCATGGGGTTAATGTAGTTGAATATCACTCTGTCAATGCATGGGGTTATTGGAGTTGAATATCTCTGTCAATGCATGGGGTTAATGTAGTTGAATATCTCTGTCAATGCATGGGGTTAATGTAGTTGAATATCACTCTGTCAATGCATGGGGTTAATGTAGTTGAATATCTCTGTCAATGCATGGGGTTAATGTAGTTGAATATCACGGGTCAATGCATGGGGTTATTGGAGTTGAATATCTCTGTCAATGCATGGGGTTATTGGAGTTGAATATCTCTGTCAATGCATGGGGTTATTGGAGTTGAATATCTCTGTCAATGCATGGGGTTATTGGAGTTGAATATCTCTGTCAATGCATGTGTTTATTGGAGTTGAATATCTCTGTCAATGCATGGGGTTATTGGAGTTGAATATCTCTGTCAATGCATGGGGTTATTGGAGTTGAATATCTCTGTCAATGCATGAGGTTATTGGAGTTGAATATCTCTGTCAATGCATGGGGTTAATGTAGTTGTTGTTATCCTGACAAATTCTCTGTTTTGGAGAGCACCATTTTATTCTGTATACTGATTATTATATTACCAATATCTCCTTTACATTTCCATGTGTTGAATTGAGACAACGGTTTCTTAACCAGCATTCGCTCAAATGTTTCTTTACATGGCGTTTTTCTCTACAGTATTGAAGAAATAAACATTCACTTCCATGTGCTAAAATGGACATCATATGTT
>CM042421.1:5557332-5584832 GCA_023634145.1 Thymallus thymallus
CTGTGGGACGGATCCTCTCCAAATGTGAACTCAAGAGCTTATTGGAGGAGGCGGCCCTCAAATTCAACCTGACTGGGAAACCCAGCATGAAGAACCTGACAAACAAGGATTTTGTGGCTAAAAGTAAGTTACATTACATAACCCCAAAAATAAATATATATATATATATAATAATAATCTTAATGATTTCTTAAATTCTGTGGACTGGTTTCCCGGAACACAGATTAAGGCTAGTCCAGAAATAAGAAACACTTTAAATAGCTTTTTATTCCAGACTAGGCTTAATCTGTGTATATGGGAAACCGTCCCTAGGAGTCTGATTGTAAAGTAATGCTACATTTTTGTTGCCTCTTCCAGTCGTCTGCCACGTGGAGAAGGCCACAGGTTTCAACACCAGTTTTGTTACTACTTGGAGGGATGATGACGGCCCTGATGTCCTCCCTACCCGCCCTGCTAAGGTTAATGACCGCCATCGCCCTAAGCCCCCTAATAGAAGGGGTAAGAGACACGCCGGGGATGATGTCCACCCTACCCACACTGCTAACAATGATAACCATCCTATCCATCCTACCCGCCCTAACCCTCCTACCCGCCCTACCCATCCTACCCGCCCTAACCATCCTACCCGCCTTAACCCTCCTACCCGCCCTACCCGCCCTACCCATCCTACCCGCCCTAACCATCCTACCCGCCTTAACCCTCCTACCCGCCCTAACTCTCCTACCCACTCTAACCATCTTACCCGCCCTACACATCCTACCCGCCCTAACTATCCTACCCGCCCTAACCATCCTACCCGCCCTATCCATCCTACCCATTCTACCCACCCCGAGCAGCCTCCTAAGAGGGGTAAGAGACACGCTGGGAATCACTTCACCTCAGGAGAGGAAGACTCCAGTGAAGAAGAGACCATGGGAACCCTCTATGGCTTGTTCCAGCTCAGCGATCGTGTGATTTGTTCCTCGGGCTCCACTCCATCTCTGAACCTTTGCCAGATGAACTGCAGTGGTGAGTTCAATGTGGTCAAGATGCTCAAGCGCATGACAAAATCTATGTGTCAAGATGCTCAAGCGTATGACAAAATCTATGTGTCAAGATGCTCAAGCGTATGACAAAATACACAACAGGATCATTCAGAGTAGTTGTATGTTAAATTCAAATGGCTTGTATGACAGTGTCAGTTATGGATCTCTGTTGGACTTTTTGTTTCTCTCAAGCTTTGATTGACGACAACATAAGTGATGACTTAAACTGTGTGGAGACTATCAAACAGACAATGTAAGTGTTTGGTTTTGAGGTGGACGTATTATCTCCAGTTTCTTATTGTGTTAATATACTGTGTGCAAGTGCAGCAATTCTTATTAACTTTTTTTTTAACAGGGAAAGTGGCCCCGGTCAACAATCAATGGCTCTAAAGAGAATGTAAGTATGAACATGGAAAATGTGTATTTTACATTTTTGTAAATACATTTTATTTCCATCATATCAAATTGAGTTAATTGGTTGGCATTTAATGATTAAATGTGTGAAACATTCTATGAGAACGTCACTTTAGGATGTCTTTTAGTGAATGGATTGCGAGCACCTCTAGGGGTGTAGCTGAACATGGACATTATAACGCTTTCTGATGGAATTATTCATATTGTTTTAATTATCTTGTAGGATCAAGCTGCTCTTCCAGAAGGAATGTGTCATGACGGTGGCCTCTAGCTACTTCTCCAAGTGTTGAAGTGTTGAGAAGCCAAGTTAGACGACAATCACCCAACTGCAAAAGATCCAAATTGGGCTGACTGTGTAAATGCAGCCATTGTGTTTAACAACTAGTTCTCGTCAGCTTCGTGTTCACAAAGTACAATCAGCTTCGTGTTCACAAAGTACCCTGGAATAGAATGTAGCATGTAGAAAGAATAAAAATGAACATTATATTTATATGTTTCATTGTCTTTTGTTGTTGTTGTTGAATTGCAAATAGCAGTTCAAGCAAGGCATACCTTGGATTAAACACACATGCATCCATCAAACAGCACATGGTCATGGCTAGAAAGGATACAGCTTTTGTCAAATTTAAGTCAAAAAGTTATTTTGTAAAATGTTTTGCATTGTAGCTAACCCTAACCATTTTTCTGACCTTAAACTAATTATTCTAACCTGACATGTTCATTCTCCTAACCTGCTGCGGTAGTGTTCTTAACCTGCTATGAAATGTCAAATCTGACAAAAGCCTATCCTTCTCAGTAAAAACCTCAGCACAGGGCATACAGGACCCCAGTCAAGGTAGTCTTCCCACCTGCGTGTTTGGATTGCTCTTTTATGGGGTAACAGCATAGAGATGGAAAGAGGTCATATCTGGGAAATAACCTGTTTTTACATGGACATTGCCATTGAGGGCTTTCACCATTTTAATGTAGTCAACTGGGTGGGACTTCAACTTCATTGGCTGATCCCTCCTGGTGACCATGTCATGTCCAACCTGGTCATCAGGAGGGGATCAGCCAATTGTGAAGAGGAACTTGTACTACTTCAAAATGGAGATAGCCTCAATGCACATTGCCATTGAAGGCTTCCACCATTTTGAAGTAGTCAACTGGGTGGGACTTCCTATCGGTTAGGAAGGATCACATGATTCCATCCAGGTCATCAGCATCAGCCAATGAATTATTACTTGTGAGCAAACATTCCATAACTGGAGGTGGCAGTAAATCACCAACCTTGGCTTTCTGCCTGTTCCAACAACACGCTCTAGGTGGCAGTATGCACCCTTCAGTTTGTTTACCAACTCATATAAGTAGTATAGGAAAATAGACAACTTCAAAATGGAGATGGCCTCATGGCGCTACCCAAGCACTCCCAGACGCCCTAATGGGCCAGATACACAGAGGAGTCCTCTAATTTCTATGGTATCACATCAGTGGCACTTTTTCACTGAGACATGTTTTATTTTTTATTTTATTTTTTTACATCAAATGGTTTGATGACGCTTTCTAGTGGCTGCTTTTAGAAGTGCATGAGACAAACGAGACCACGTCACAGACATTCAAGGGGAAACTGTATTGGGAAAGCTTGGCACAGACAAGAGACAGATAGGGCAGGTCATAAAACCTTGCAGTGATTAAAATTGCACAAAAAAAATGTTTTATTATTGTGAGATAAACTGCGTCACCAAACAAGACTGTGATGTTTCATGTCAACCATGCATACATCGTCAGTAGAGTTGGTCTCAAGTTGCCTTTGGTCTTTCAGTACGCCACTGGATATTACGCCTAACACCGACCCAAACCATCGGGCGCGAGTTGATTGAACCAATTATTTTAATTTGGGGACAGGTCGAAAAGTATTAAACATGTATGGTAATTTAGCTAGCTAGCTTGCTGTTGCTAGCTAATTTGTCCTGGGGTATAAACATTGGGTTGTTATTTTACCTGAAATGCACAAGGTCCTCTACTCCGACAATTAATCCACACATAAAACGGTCAACCGAATGGTTTCTAGTCATCTCTCCTCCTTCCTTCAGGCTTCTTTTTCTTCTTTGGGACTTTATATGGCGATTGGCAACTAACTTTCATAATAAAGTGCATTACCACAGCCGACCAGTTCATCTTTCAATCACCCGCGTGGGTATATGCTCTTAAAAACAAGGAGGAGATGGGAGAGGCAGGACTTGCAGCGCGATAGGTGTCACAAATACAACCAACTTCTATTTTAGCGCCTGGCAACAATGCAATGACTGAATAACATGTATGTGTACATTTATTTTGCAACTCTCACGCACTCGATGTGAGCATTGTGGTCAGCGTGTAATGTTTGGATAGGCTGCGCGCACACAAGGTACAGTTTTCTCTCTAAGGCACTGCATCTTAGTGCTAGAGGTGTCACTACAGACCCTAGTTTGATTCCAGGCTGTATCACAACCGGCCGTGTTAGGGAGTCCCATAGGCCAGCGCACAAAAATAATAACCTAAGCTAAACTTAGTTTGCTGACAATTCGTTTTTCTATCTTATCATGTTATCCAGCCAATAGCTTAAGCCTTAAGTTAATAAGCTAGCTAGCTTGCTAGTAATTTATGGCTGCAGGTTAACTAGCCATCTTCAGATGTTGACCAGTTTGTATCAACTGGTTGTAATGCTGATCTGAGATCAAAAATATATACGGTGTAATTCTGGGGTTACTGTTCATGCTAGCAAACATCTTTAGATTTTTTTTGTACTTTATTAAAACAATCTCATTTGATGAGCAAATGTATTAGTAAAAAAATATAGAATTGTTACTTTTTTTAGCATACAATATAGCTCAGTACTATTTATTTCATACAGTCTTTTTTTACCATACCATTCTAGTCAACAGTGTCTAAAAGACAGGCTGGTATCCTGGTTATCGACTCTTGGCTGCAGTAAGAAAGCCAGCGCCATCTGCGCCTATTCAACATAGCCTAGATTTACGTTTTTATTACTTCTAAACAAAATAACTTTTTGGGTTCACATAAGCTTACAATGATGTTTTGATTCTTGATTGAACAGTCGCTAAAATTATATTTGGCTGTGATCTTTGCAAAATAACTATTTTGAATGCAGCAGTTGTTAGCTAGAATGCTAACGCTCATTGACATAGGCTGTAGCAAAAGCTAGCCAAGAGCCATTTTACTGGATGAAGTTGTTTTTTAAGTGTTTTTTAAGTATAATTCAGTTGATTTGCGATGATGACACACACATTATATTAAGCAGGACATTCATATGAGCCTTAAAATCCAATTATAAACCAACAATAGTGTGACATGCACTCATAAACAACATGTAAATAGAGGCGTTCATTCTATAAGAACTCACCGTGTTCTGACACCAATTTGTGTGCATCGCTCTCGTGCGGCAATGTTTGCAAACACAGAAAGTCTAAATGCTATAGCTTACTCTATTCACACACACACACCCACACACACACACACACACACACACACACACACACACACACACACACACACACACACACACACACACACACACTCTCTCTCTCTGAGAGAAGGACTGAAGTCTGTCTGTATTGATCTCATCAGTGCCTCTCAATCCTCTCCCTGTGCTGTGCTGCAGATTTCTGCAGTGATTAGTCAACACAGGGTACCAGTGACGGATCATCCATCACCAGATTAGGAGTCTACCTGAGGCACAGAGAGAGAGCGAGTGGGAGTAGAGAGAGAGATACAGAAACAGAGTTTATTTCCCACTCTCTCAGTCTGAATCATCACAGGAAAGGGAGAGCAGAATAAACTATTCCTAACAAAACAAACCACTGGCAGAGGAGAATAAACTCTCCTTAACAAAACAAACCACTGGCAGAGGAGAATAAACTCTCCTTAACAAAACAAACCACTGGCAGAGGAGAATAAACTCTCCTTAACAAAACAAACCACTGACAGAGGAGAATAAACTCTCCTTAACAAAACAAACCACTGGCAGAGGAGAATAAACTCTCCTTAACAAAACAAACCACTGGCAGAGGAGAATAAACTCTCCATAAGAAAACAAACCACTGGCAGAGGAGAATAAACTCTCCTTAACAAAACAAACCACTGGCAGAGGAGAGGAACTGCTTCTGATTCAACTGACACTATTCTAAACCGGATTTTCAGGAAAATGGGTCAGTTAGTACATCATGTATATGCAAAGCTGTGTTTGAGGAGAGTAATTCTATGGACTCTAGTTCAGTTTTATTGTATCTATTTCAGTTCAAAGCCAGCGGCATACCATCCTGCATCCCACTGCTGGCTTGCTTCTAAACACAAGCAGGGTTGGTCCTGTTTAGTCCCTGGATGGGAGACCAGATCCTGCTGGAAGTGGTGTTGGAGGGCCAGTAGGAGGTGCTCTTTACTCTGGGATAAAAAAATAATTTTGGTGACATTGCCCTGTGTAGGGTGCTGACACACACACACACACACACACACACACACACACACACACACAAAGACATGCATGCACGCACACACACACACACACACACACACAGATGAATGTGCAGTCCACAGAGCTGTAATAATATAATCAAGTCTTAGAATGCCCATATAAATGATGAGATACCGAGAGTATAGACAGATATGTTTTTGAGTTCATGAAGCAGGCCTGTCAGTTTGATTTTATTCTGTAAAATACCACAAAGAGAAGATGTCCACATATCACAACATGTAAGGGAACACTGATGATGACATAAACATGCAGTAATCTGTGAGTCCCTCACAGTGTATGGTAATCTGTGAGTCCCTCACAGTGTATGGTAATCTGTGAGTCCCTCACAGTGTATGGCAATCTGTGAGTCCCTCACAGTGTATGGCAATCTGTGAGTCCCTCACAGTGTATGGTAATCTGTGAGTCCCTCACAGTGTATGGTAATCTGTGAGTCCCTCACAGTGTATGGTAATCTGTGAGTCCCACACAGTGTATGGTAATCTGTGAGTCCCTCACAGTGTATGGTAATCTGTGAGTCCCTCACAGTGTATGGTAATCTGTGAGTCCCACACAGTGTATGGTAATCTGTGAGTCCCACACAGTGTATGGTAATCTGTGAGTCCCTCAAAGTGTATGGTAATCTGTGAGTCCCTCACAGTGTATGGTAATCTGTGAGTCCCACACAGTGTATGGTAATCTGTGAGTCCCTCACAGTGTATGGTAATCTGTGAGTCCCTCACAGTGTATGGCAATCTGTGAGTCCCACACAGTGTATGGTAATCTGTGAGTCCCACACAGTGTATGGTAATCTGTGAGTCCCACACAGTGTATGGTAATCTGTGAGTCCCACACAGTGTATGGTAATCTGTGAGTCCCACACAGTGTATGGTAATTCAACAGGGCGTGTCAACAGTGACAGGACAGACTCAGATCTGCATGCATGAGAATCTCTATGAACCCTCGCCACCTCACACAGCTACACCATACATCACGTTTAACAATGTGCCTCTAGGTGGAATCCATCCAAACATCAGGTCTGCGTCCCAAATGTTACCCTATTCCATACATAGTGCTTTAGACGACAGCCATATGGGGCCTTAGTGGATAGTGTGCCATTTGGGATGCAAACCAGCTCTACTGTTCCTTTTGTTGTTGTGAGTTCCCTGCCTCCCCATAGGCCCCTCCCACCAGGCACGTTGGCGTGACAACAGGCGTAACAACAGAACACACACACACATTGCTCCCACCCACTCCGCTTGTGAGCAACCCACTAATATCATGTTTCAGGTAAGACCCAGATGCAGACAACGTAGAAGTAATAACAGTTTATTAATCCAACAGGGGCAGTAATCCAGATAGGTGGGGAAAGGTACAAGATGGCAGGCAGGATGTTCAACACCGGGAAAACTAGAAAACAGGAACAACCGAGAGACAGGAGCAGAGAGAAAAAACGCTGGTAGGCTTGACGAAACAAAACGAACTGGCAACAGACAACAGAGAACACAGGTATAAATACACAGGGGATAATGGGGAAGATGGACGACACCTGGAGACAAGCACAAAGACAAGCACCCCTCGCCCCCCAACCCAACTGCATTCTGGGTTTCCATCAAAACACACCAGCCCAGACAGACTCTGAGGTGTTGATTTATCCAACTGTACATGGCCTGAGACAAGAGTCTCTCTCTCTCTCTCTCTCTCTCTCTCTCTCTCTCCCCCCCTCTCTCTCCCCCCTCTCTCCCTCTATTTCATTTTTTCTCCCACCCCCCCTCTCTCCCCTCTCTCTCTCCCCCTCTCTCTCTCAATCTCTCTCTCTCTCTCTCTCTCAATCCCCCCCTGTCTCCCTCTATTTTCATTCTCTCTCTCCCCTCCCCCCCCCCTCTCTCTCCCTCCCCTCTCTCTCCCCTGTCTCTCTCAATCTCTCTCTCTCTCTCTCTCTCTCTCTCTCTCTCTCTCTCTCTCTCTCTCTCTCAATCTCTCTCAATCCCCCCATCTCTCTCTCCCTCTATTTTCATTTTCTCTCCCCCTCCTCTCTCCCTCTATTTTCATCCCCCCCCCCTCTCTCTCACTCTCTCTCTCCTCTAAGTGGTCTAACTGTCTTCTCTCTTAGAACATCGTCTCACAGTTCCTTATTGCCTCTTCATTTCCCTCATAGATGATGTCATAATGGAGTTTCCTTCTCAACAGCTACTTGACAGGTAATCATAAGGCCCTTCAGATGTACATTAGTTGTGTGTTGATGTGCTCTCGAAAAAGAAAAGGAGAGCATCACTAACAACCTAACACTCTCAGCATGCTCTCAACAATACAGGTTGAAAACCCCTTTCCTAGTCAGATCACCATCATGCATTATTCAAAGATAGCTCTCCTTGCTTTCAGTCTGTAGCCTACTCAGTCAAATGGCAGCAGAGTCCATTTTCAGAGTCTGTTGATGTGTAATGCAAGCCTCCAAAAATGGCACCGCAAAAATAAAACACTGGTCATAGCAGGAGAAGGATCTTCTATCATACACTGTAACATAGTGTCCTCTGTGCCCCGGTCCGACTGGTCCACCATGCAGACACTCTGTAACATTGTCTCCTCTGTGCCCCGGTCCGACTGGTCCACCATGCGGACATCTGATTAATGTGTCCATCACATGACGGGATGTCAACCAGGCTAATAATAGAGAAAACCCAGCATATTCTATTGAGGCATCACATACACTGAAACACATTGTAATAACTAGAGATACTACTATATCTATCCATCACATACACTGAAACACATTGTAATAACTAGAGATACTACTATATCTATCCATCACATACACTGAAACACATTGTAATAACTAGAGATACTACTATATCTATCAATCACATACACTGAAACACATTGTAATAACTAGAGATACTACTATATCTATCCATCACATACACTGAAACACATTGTAATAACTAGAGATACTACTATATCTATCCATCACATACACTGAAACACATTGTAATTACTAGAGATACTACTATATCTATCCACGGCTCAGTGTGCAAAGTTTGAGTCAGTGTGAGACGGTGTCTGTCTAGCCTGTGCCAGGGCTGGAGGTACATGACAAGATGTGTGTGTGTGTATGTGTGTGTGTGTGTGTGGTTTGTTGTGAAGGGTGAACATGAGCCCCAGTCTTAATGAGTGTTGGCAGAATGGAGGCGTGTTTATTAACTGAATGGAGGCGTGTTTATTAACTGAATGGAGTCGTGCTTCTTAACTGAATGGAGGCGTGTTTATTAACTGAATGGAGGCGTGTTTATTAACTGAATGGAGGCGTGTTTATTAACTGAATGGAGGCGCGTTTATTAACTGACACCTGCCTGCCAACGTTACCCTGCTAACCACTGATTTGTGCACGTTTGTTTGTGTGTGTGGTTTGGTGGTTGTAGGTTGGAGGAAGTAGCTGCCTTGCTCTCTCGCTCCCTCTGCCTACGATAGACTGAGCCAAGCACTGAGCCTGTAGACCACAGACACATACTGTACCACAGAGACGCCGGTCCGCTGCTTTGGCCAAACCCTCCTGAACAACACCAGGCTGAAATAACAGACAGTCCCTGAGGATGGAGTTGGTCACAGCTGACCCCACCCTCCCTCCCCCCAGGCCCGGACGGTGGCAGCATCCTGTGTCCTATGTCTAGTCTCTGGTCCTGGCCTTGTCACTGTGTGTCACTGTCCCACCATGGTCGAAAGGGAATGTCTCCAATCCATCCGGTCCGTCCGGCTGTCTGTCCGTCTGACCCGTTACCGGCTGTTCTCCCTTGAAACCCCATCCTGAAAGTGGATATTGAGGGGAGCATCCTTGACAAGATGCAGATATGCAGTGTCCATGCCAGCTGACTCTCCATAGAGAGAGGATAAAGAGATAGAGAGGGGGGGAGTGGCAGAATACCTGACCACTGAGACTGACCCAAACTTAAAGAAAGCTTTGGCCATGTACAGACTCAGTGAGCATAGCCTTCTAATTAAGAAAGACCGCCGTAGGCAGACCTGGCTCTCAAGAGAAGACAGGCAATGTGCACACTGCCCACAAAATGAGGTGGAAACTGAGCTGCACTTCCTAACCTCCTGCCAAATGTATCACCATATTAGAGACACATATTTCCCTCAGATTACACAGATCCACAAAGAATTCGAAAACAAACCCATTTTTGAAAACTCCCATATCTACTGGGTGAAATACCACAGTATTCCATCACAGGAGCAACCAGTGAAGAACAAACACCATTGTAAATACAACATATTTATGTTTATTTATTTTCCCATTTATACTTTAACTATTTGCACATCGTTACAACACTGTATATAGACATAATATGACATTTGAAACGTCTTTATTCTTTTGGAACTTTTGTAAGTGTAATGTTTACTGTTAATTTTTTATTGTTTATTTCACTTTTGTTAATTATCTATTTCACTTGCTTTGGCAATGTTAACATATGTTTCCCATGCCAATAAAGACCCTTGAATTGAATTGAAATTGAATTGACAGAGCGAGAGAGAGAGAGAGCAAGAGCGAGAGCAAGAGCAAGAGCGAGAGCGAGAGAGAGAGAGAGGTAGAGAGAGAGAGACAGAGACAGAGACAGAGACAGAGAGAAAACCCCAGTTAAGGAGGGTGTTTCACAGTATGTTTTGCAACCTACCTCTCTCTGGTTGTCTGTCTATTCTGGGAGGGATCATAGATTTCAAATGCATTCCTCTGAGTGCACAGCACTGCTACACTGGAGATAGATTTAGGAAGGAAAGATAACTGGTGTCAAGCACTGAGCTAAAACCAAGATGTGGTGCTTTTAAATCCCAGACTGCAACGTGTGAACCCCCAACAAACCCATCCAACAAATACCTTGGATATTATTGTCATGACTGGCACTCTGGCATACTGAAACCAACTGGCACAGCCCCGATAATAACTGTAATTACAGCTAAATAAATGACAGCCTTCGCCAGGACCTTATGGAAATGTCCCAGATGGTGTTAGATAGAGAGAGAAGTAATAACCACCTATTCTCATAAAAAGGAGTCAATATCAAGCAAGTCTTGAAATACCCCTCTGACCTCTAGCATTCAGTCAGTGTAGCTTTTCACAGCTTCTAAATAAAGAGCTGTTTCCTCATGCCTCCCACATGTCCATACAGTCCAGATCTAAATAAAGAGCTGTTTCCTCATGCCTCCCACATGTCCATACAGTCCAGATCTAAATAAAGAGCTGTTTCCTCATGCCTCCCACATGTCCATACAGTCCAGACAGATGAACTCAATACACAGTACTGTAGTAAACTGACAGATGAACTCAATACACAGTACTGCAGTAGACTGACAGATGGACTCAATACACAGTACTGCAGTAGACTGACAGATGGACTCAATACACAGTACTGCAGTAGACTGACAGATAAACTAAATACACAGTACTGCAGTAAACTGACAGATGGACTCAATACACAGTACTGCATTAGACAGACACATGTCAGTTGGAGAGGAGAACATTGCTTTTCAGAATATGCTAACAGGCTATGTGACGGGTTGGGTAGATAGATAGATAGATAGATAGATAGATAGATAGATAGATAGGTACTTTATTGATCCCCCGGGGGGGAAATTTCATTATCAAGCAGCTACAACAAAAACACAGGGCAGGTGCAAAATGCCACAACGAAAGTACACAAAAGACAGATACACGGTATGGTGTCACCTTTGTAGGCGGGCGTTGGGCGAATTAAGTTCTGATGTAAATGGATTGTATTGGAAACCCTTCAGTAAACGATAAATCAAATAAACATTTCCATAACAAAATTAATCAAACTCGAGGGCCGACCTGTCTATCCTAGACACTGGTTATCTATTCTTTCTCTGACATCTATAATCTTCTCCTTCAGAAGGGTTCCCCGTATCCATGTCTCCACGTCTGGATCTGCCTCGAGTCGTGCTTCCAATCCACCCCGCCACCCCCCCACCCCCCCGAGTGTGGCCCGTTTCCTGCCTACATAGGGAGGTAGGCTATCAGCAGGGACAACAGGTGTTGTTAATTTGCCTTCATTAGAGCATCTACGATAATCGGCCCGGACAGTAGGTGTCTCCCTAGACCATGGAGTACAGGTAGGTTACTCAGGAAAACATGTTGATCCACCACTCCTGTCATTGGAGAGGTATGGGTTATAACTGTCCTGATAAGATCTAACGGTCAGTCCTGTAACCAGAGACATTATGGGAATACCACAAATAGTTGTAGAAGCATTCAGGTAAAAGCTTTCTGAAACATTTTCCTTGAGTGAGGCTGTTGTTACCCCTCTTATCCATCCAGAACTGTCAGTATGTGTATGTAGTGATGTTTCCCCCATATGACCAAACAAGCAACATTCCTCCTGGTTATTCATCATCCCCACTACATGTTCTACACTGTGTGTGAGCAGCATCTGTGTGCTCGTAGACTTGTTTAATGTAAAGCTGTGTGTGTGTGTGTGTGTGTGTGTGTGTGTGTGTGTGTGTGTGTGTGTGTGTGTGTGTGTGTGTGTGTGTGTGTGTGTGTGTGTGTGTGTGTGTGTGTGTGTGTGTGTGTGTGTGTGTGTGTGTGTGTGTGTGTGTTTGTGTGTGAGTGTGTGTGTGTGTGTGTTGAGCTCTGCTCTTTAGACTGAGCTGTAATGTAGAGATGTCTTGATTAATACAATTACCATGTTCTTCCCTGACCCTCTAACCACTATGTAACCCACTCCTTGTTGCTACGGTTACCCGCCTGTACTGTAGGTTTGTGTGTGCGGCATGTATTAAGATGTGGGAGTGTACAATTTTTAACAGATTAATAAATGGTAAATTACCAAATTGCATGAAGGCCAGTTACTGTAGACTGATTCAAGGGAGGGTTTGAAGGCCAGTTACTGTAGACTGATTCAAGGGAGGGTTTGAAGGCCAGTTACTATAGACTGATTCAAGGGAGGGTTTGAAGGCCAATTACTATAGACTGATTCAAGGGGGGGATTGAAGGCCAGTTACTATAGACTGATTCAAGGGAGGGTTTGAAGGCCAATTACTGTAGACTGTTTCAAGGGAGGGTTTGAAGGCCAATTACTGTAGACTGATTCAAGGGAGGGTTTGAAGGCCAGTTACTATAGACTGAGTTATTGGGCTTTGATTGATACCTGCCCAAGAATTCACCTCTCCCTAACATCTATCTTCCCCCACTCACATCCCCAGACTGTCTGAAAGGCTTGTTTCCTTCCCAAGGGAAACTGGATATTCCTCAGATATTCCTTAGAAAGAGTCCAGAAGTGTTGCTGCTCCCTGATCTACTTCCATGTCCCCTGCCCTCCCTGCCCTAGGGTTCATGATTCAGTACATAGCTGGCTGAAAAATACACCTTGATCCCAAGACCTCTGGGAGCCCCAAGGCTTTGGGTGCAGTGACACCCCTGTCACACCTCTGCACCCTTAAAGAGCCTGGCATCCCAAGTAGTACCCTATTCCCTATATAGGGCCCTGGGCTCAAAAGTAATGCACTATATTGGGAATAGGATGCCATTTGGAACACAACTCCAGTGGGACTGCTCCGTAGGGCCCCATTTATTCAAGCAGTCGTGCACTGGAACCAACCCCAAACTTTTAGACCTCGGACCCAATTGCTCTGTAGGGCCTTATCTGCTCAAGCAGTCGTGCACTAGGACCGACCCCGGTCCTCCAGACCTCGGACCATGACCCGGCTGGCAGTGGAAACAGGTCTATTCCTGAGACAGAGAGGAACGGGAACCAGCTTTATATTTAGAGTTATCACAGTCATGGAACCTTTCTACTGACAGACGTGTGAAACATGTTAAAAGGGGGTTAAAAGTTTCACAAGGCTGCTAACAACAGAAATATCCCAACTAGATGAGATGAGGTGGACATTTTGTTTCTGTTGACAAGGAGACCATCTTGTATTGGAAGCGAAGAGTGATTTTTGTATTTTTTGTAGTCGTAGACCTGGATTCAATCAGATCAAGAGTTAACCGGCCATAGCCCACACTCGCATAGCAAATTTTTTGGCGATGTCAGAGGTGGAATTGTGTTAGAGCTGTCAAGTCGGTGAGCAGCTGCTCTTGTTATCATTGTCAGGAAGCCACACCGTCCTACTTGGTTAGAAGTTCAGAACAAGAAAGTATATAATGACTCTCAAAATGTAAATCCTTAAACAGAATAATGAGGATTTCTAACAGCCTAATGGAGGTGTAGATTAAACCTCACGTTCCAGTGTTCCAACTTGTAATCAAGGCTGCATGGGATTTCTCTTAATGCGACTCTGTGCAGCCAATAGCAATGTCCCATTTAGGTATAATGCCGAGTGCTGCTTGTGGATTTGACAGCTCTAACCCAGTTCCACCTCTGACACTGTCAGAACATCAGCTATGTGGATCTGATTGAATCGGGCCCATAGTGTAACTACTAGAACATGGTTGGAAGCAGTGGGGGCTGCTGAGGGGAGGACGGCTCATAATAATGTCTGGCACAGAGCAAATGGAATGGCGTCAAACACCTGGAAACCATGTGTTTTATGTATTTGATGCCATTCCACTGATACCGCTCCAGTCATTACCACAAGCCTGTTCTCCCCAATTAAGGTTCCACCAACCAATCAACGTCCTGTGGTTGGAAGAATATTTTTCTTCACTGTAATCAAACCACTGTAATCAAACTGAGCTGGGAGAGTAAGAAAACATTTAAAAGATTTTGACACGTACTCTAAAAGTTATTCATATATCGGCTCAAGCAATTTCTCCAATCGTCTACCACAACCTATCAGTATAATACTGATGCTCTCTACCAACCTATCAGTCTGAATACTGATGCTCTCTACCACAACCTATCAGTATAATACTGATGCTCTCTACCAACCTATCAGTCTGAATACTGATGCTCTCTACCACAACCTATCAGTATAGTACTGATGCTCTATACCAACCTATCAGTCTGAATACTGATGCTCTCTACCACAACCTATCAGTATAATACTGATGCTCTCTACCAACCTATCAGTCTGAATACTGATGCTCTCTACCACAACCTATCAGTATAGTACTGATGCTCTATACCAGCCTATCAGTCTGAATACTGATGCTCTCTACCACAACCTATCAGTATAAATACTGATGCTCCCTACCAACCTATCAGTCTGACTTCATAGCTGTCCGGCCTACTTTCAACTCATTAACAGTATTGTCAGCATGTTGGAAATGGATGAAACACATGCTGAGAGGAGTGCAGGAAGAGGGGAGGCCAGGTCTCAAATGGCATCCTATTTGCTATATAGATTTACAGCAGTGAGTACATACATTGCATACTTTTTTTTCTCGTACTGGTCCCCGGTGGGAATCTAACCCAATACCTTGGCATTGCAAGCGTCACACTCTACCATCTGATCCACATGGGACCAGTCTAGTCAAAAGCAGTGCACTATATAGGGGATAGGGTGCCATTTGAGTTGCACCCGAGGAGCTGATGAGGCTACTAGTGTTATTAAAAACAGGTAACAATATTCTGTGAAGCCATGTGGGTCATTGTACAATTCTGAGAATACGTGGGGAAACTAGAAAGAAAAACAAATCACGACCATTGTCCTCATCCTCATCCTCATCCTCGTCCTCCTCCTCATCCTCCTAGAGACCAGTACGGTACTGAGGCCAAGGCCATCTGTTCACACCCCCATACGGAATGCTCTCTCTAACACATCTGGGTTATATCCAAAATTGCACCCTATTTAGTGCACTGCTTTGGGCCCTTAGGGCCCTGGTCAAAAGTAGTGCACTATTTAGTAAATAGGGTGCCATTTGGGATGCACATCTGGTTTGTACAGGCAGGGCAGGCAGGAAGGAATGCGACTAGGCCCCAGAGCGGAGCCAGAAATAGTTCAGTCACTAAGAGGTGTCTATTGAGCCCGGCTGACCTCTTCAAATCCAGTCTGTACTCATACTGCTATAAGGACCTTCAGCTGGTCCTCTGGTCAAGAGGCAGCCGGTCCATCTGGGGAGGGAGGGAAGGGAAGGAGGGGAGGGGAGGGAGAGGAGGCAGGTTGGGGAGGCAGTGGTGCTGGGTTCAGGAGAGGAGTGGTGGTGGTGAGGGTTTGGGAGAAGTGTTGGGGGTTGTGGATTGGTAATTACTGGGTCGGGGTAAAGTGGTGGTGGAGAGGGAGAGAGTGGTGATTGCTGGCTGGCTGGCTGTCTGGGGGGGCATATAGGGGGCCTGGCTGGCTGACTGGCTTACTGGCTAACTGTCTGGGGGGCCTATAGGTGGCCTGGCTTTCACGCTGACTGGCTAGCTGACTGGCTGGCTGACTGGCTGACTGGCTGACTGGCTGACTGGCTGTCTAGCTGGCAGGCCAGCTGGCTGACGATCAGTGGTATAAAGTACTTAAGTAAAAATACTTATCCGTAAATAAAAAACAAGAAAATGGTGCCTTCTGGTTTGCTTAATATAAGGAATTTGAAATTATTTATACTTTTACTTTTACTTTTGATACTTAAGTATATTTTGAACCAGATACTTTTAGACTTGTACTCAAGTAGTATTTTTTCTATTAAGGTATCTTTACTCAAGTATGACGGTTGAATACTTTTTCCATCACTTCTGACCATGTTGAACCCTAATTAAGAGTGCAGACTCTCAGCCAAGCATTGCGCCAAATTTGGCCTCCATGCAGTGAGTTGATGGAGCCTTCTGTCCTCTATATTGACTGAGCTAGCTAAGCTTACACAAGGGGTCTAACTGAGCTAGCTAAGCTTACACAAGGGGTCTAACTGAGCTAGCTTACCTTACACAAGGGGGTCTGACTGAGCTAGCTTACCTTATACAAGGGGGTCTGACTGAGCTAGCTTACCTTATACAAGGGGGTCTGACTGAGCTAGCTTACCTTATACAAGGGGGTCTGACTGAGCTAGCTTACCTTATACAAGGGGTCTGACTGAGCTAGCTTGCCTTATACAAGGGGGTCTGACTGAGCTAGCTTGTTGACTCCAGTGCTTCCCACAGTTGTTTCAAGTTGTCTGGATGTCCTTTGGGTGGTGGACAATTCTTGATACACACAGGAAACTGTTGAGCTTGAAGTTCTTGTCACAAACCAGGTGAATGGCACCTACTACCGTACCCCGTTCAAATGCACTTAAATATTTTGATTTGCCTATTCACCCAATGAATGGCACACACACTAGGCTACCTGGGGCGGCAGGTAGCCTAGTGGTTAGAGTGTTGGGCCTGTAACTGAAAGGTTGCCAGATCAAATCCCCGAGCTGACAAGGTAAAAATCTGTTGTTCTGCCCCTGAACAAGGCAGTTAACCCACTGTTCCTAGGCTGTCATTGTAAATAAGAATTTGTTCTTAACTGACTTGCCTAGTAAAATAAAGGTTAAAAAAAAAATAAAAAAATACACAATCCATGACTTGCCTATTTAAAAAAAGGTTAAATAAAACATAAAAAATAAATGTCTCATGGCTTAAAAATCTTTCTTTAACCTGTCTCCTCCCCTTCATCTACACTGATTAGAGTGGATTTAAGTGACACCCTATTCCTACTTTTGACCGGAGTCCATAGAAATGACCATGAGAGTGTGTTACTCTAATCAGGGCCCATAGAAATGACCATGAGAGTGTGCTACTCTAACCAGGTCCCATAGAAATGACGATGACAGTGTTTTGACCAGGGCCCATAGAAATGATAATGAGACTGTTTTGACCAGGGCCCATAGAAATGATAATGAGACTGTTTTGACCAGGGCCCATAGAAATGATAATGAGACTGTTTTGACCAGGGCCCATAGAAATGATAATGAGACTGTTTTGACCAGGGCCCATAGAAATGACCATGACAGTGTTTTGACCAGGGCCCATAGAAATGACCATGAGACCTGAACCTATACACCCTTGGCTGCAGCCTGACATAATGTGGACCAATTCTATGAGCTTCACTGATGCTACAGCCTTCGCTCTGTTACCCATGGCCGATGACATCACATGAAGCTGCTGCGCCAAGGCCATGATCTTATAGGTGGAGGTGTCTGAGGGCAGCATATGGCAGCATGGCAGCATGCAGGGAGCTTTAACGGTGAGTAAAAGCATATCTGTTTATGTGTTACTATGTGAATGACATGGCCTGAGGTGTGCATTATGTGCTAGGACCATAGTACACAGACCCGTAGCAAAGCGGGTGAGAAGTGAGGGGGTACACGACACAGGCTGGATTCCAAAAGTAGTGCAATAAATAGAGAACAGGGTGGTATTTGGACTCTGGAGCATCTCTCACCTTAGAGTACTAGGAAACCTGGTAGAGTGGATCAGCTGACATTGGCCAAGGCACTGCTGCACCTGTGGTTGGTCTATACTCAACGCACAGGAATTGGGCAAGGGGCTAGAGACAGCAGTCCATGCAGAAATAAAGATGCCTTTATGGTTGTCCCAAAACCTCTAGGGTCTTTCTCTTATCCTGATGAGTGTACATTGGCATGAGGAACATGGGAGGAGAGTGGGGAAGGAGAGAGAGTGAGAGAGAGCGAGAGAGAGAGAGAGAGAGAGAGAGAGTCTTCCAGCTGGGTTGTAACCTAGGCCAGGGGATTATGACGATGCCTTGCCAAAACCACTCATTTAATTAGTTGGGCTTGTACAAGGGTTGTACCAGAATTGTTGCAAGGTTGTACGAGGGTTTGTCTTGTCTTGGCATTGTTTCATCAAAAGCTCTCTGTCACACTAGTAAGCTTGTCAGTGAGTCTCTAGATCAGTGGTTGTGCGTACGTCCATGTCACGTCATGTCTCTAGAGGATACATCAGCTTAATCCCCAGTCATTGCATCTGACAAGCCAAGGCTCCATGTTAGGCTCCAACATGCCATGCCATGAGCCACCACCACACCACCACCTGGCCTCGGTCTGGGACCCGTATGGCCGGTGAGACCTGAGTTCAAATACTATTAGAAATATTTCAAATACTGTGAGGGTTTGATTGCATCTGCCTGAAGTGCTAGATGGTCTGGGTTTGCGGTTTTGGAACACTTGTAATCGTTCATTAAGCCAGGCAAGCTCAATCAAGCACAGACTTGAAATTATTTAGAATAGTATTTGAACCCATGTCTGGGACCTTTATGGAGGCCAGTGGGGGCCGTTGGGCAGTGGATCCCTGCTCCTGCCAGCCCAGGTGTTATTCTGGTTATGTATGAAGCCAGGTTAAATATACCCTGGGCCTGCTATCCTAGGACAGGAGATCTTTAGAGAGTAATCCCTGTGTTGTAACATGATGCCTCGTCAAGGATTGACAGCAAAGGTCTTAGTGAGCAGAGCAGAGCAGGCTGGAGAGAGCAAGATCGCAGGACAGCCATGCAGCCAGTCAGCCAGCCAGCCACATTGTAGGGCGAAGTGGTATGAGACACTGCCTTCCATGGTGATGCTATTACCCTCCCTGCTGCTGGCTGCTGAGTTGTCCAACATCTCTGTGGCAACGTCCCAAATGGCATCCTATTCCCTATTTAGGGAACTTGTTTTGACACGGCTTTGGTCAAAAGTAGTGCACTCTGTAGGGACTAGGGTGCCATTTAGGACACAGTTTGTGCCTCTTTAAATAGGCATTGTAATTGAAGATAACAAAATGACGAACAATTTAGATTAATAAACACAACAAGGAATGGGAATCAACACAGTGGCCTAGTAGGATCAGATTTCATGTTCCTCCATGTAGAGGACGATGCTGAAAAGACATGTCAGGAGCTGTATTGAAATAACCTGATGATGACAGAGGTCCTATGTAAGACTATATGAGATATATGCTGACTGAACACAACTCTTTAAGAGCTTGGAAGTGAGAATAGCAATGAACAAATTAACCAGATGAGGATTTAGACTCCAGTCTCATAATAGGCCGACTACATTTAGGTACATGTGAATGATATGATCTCTATGTCCCTGTCACTGTCACTCCAACACCAAGGCATTGTACCTAAACACCTGAAGCTCTAAGTTGCTATGGGAGTTGTACTAAGGTTTTTACACCTGAAGCTCTAGGTTGCTATGGGAGTTGTACTAAGGTTTTTACACCTGAAGCTCTAGGTTGCTATGGGAGTTGTACTAAGGTTTTTACACATGATGCTCTAGGTTGCTATGGGAGTTGTACTAAGGTTTTTACACCTGAAGCTCTAGGTTGCTATGGGAGTTGTACTAAGGTTTTTACACCTGAAGCTCTAGGTTGCTATGGGAGTTGTACTAAGGTTTTTACACCTGAAGCTCTAGGTTGCTATGGGAGTTGTACTAAGGTTTTTACACATGATGCTCTAGGTTGCTATGGGAGTTGTACTAAGGTTTTTACACCTGAAGCTCTAGGTTGCTATGGGAGTTGTATTAAAGGTCAATACAGTATACTATGTGAGTCTCCCAAATGGAACACATTTATAGTACACTACTTTGAGTCCTGGTCAAATGTAGGACACTATATAGGGAATAGGGTGCCATTGTAAGTCCATTGTATGTCCATGTGAAGTCCACAGATGGACTTTCAGACTGTACAGACCTGTCAGCAGTGTGCCGTCCAGCTAAGCTAAAGGGTCAGGGGTTATGCCTGGGTTCTGTAGAGTAGAGACCTTGTAGTAGAGACCGGTTGCTTTACACTCAAAATCCCCTTGACTGGGGCTTGACTGTGTTCTCACCATGGTTATACAGTAGGCTATCTCTGATATAGTATATAAGTCTACAGTCTCTCCCATGCACCTGGTAGTACTAGAAGTGGGTTATACCTATTTAAGGTATCTGTTACATACAGCTATGTGTTACATACAGCTGTGTTTTATATACAGCTGTGTTTTATATACAGCTGTGTGTTATATACCGCTGTGTTTTATATACAGCTATGTGTTATATACAGCTATGTTTTATATACAGCTGTGTTTTATATACAGCTGTGTGTTATATACAGCTGTGTGTTATATCCAGCTATCTGTTACATACAGCTATGTTTTATATACAGCTGTGTGTTATATACAGCTTTACTATCCTGCTGATCTCCTCTGTTACCTGAGTGAGCCCACTACACTAACCTGCTGATCTCCTCTGTTACCTGAGTGAGCCCACTACACTAACCTGTTGATCTCCTCTGTTACCTGAGTGAGCCCACTACACTAATCTGTTGATCTCCTCTGTTACCTGAGTGAGCCCACTACACTAACCTGCTTGTCTCCTCTGTTACCTGAGTGAGCCCACTACACTAACCTGCTGATCTTCTCTGTTACCTAAATGAGCCCACTACACTAACCTGTTGATCTCCTCTGTTACCTGAGTGAGCCCACTACACTAATCTGTTGATCTCCTCTGTTACCTGAGTCAGCCCACTACACTAACCTGCTGATCTCCTCTGTTACCGAGTGAGCCCACTACCTGCTGATCTCCTTTGTTTTGTTAGTTTGCATAGCGAACAGAAAAGCATTCCATCCCTGCCAGCCGCCCGACCCCCAAAACCTGTCCTGGAGAGGAAAGAAGGATTCGTACAGGGATCCAGGACACATGCCAAAAGGTCATGTCCCAAGCCCGACGTACAGACAGCCTCGTGGGGGAAGAGGGGAGGGTGGAGGGGGCTGGGGCTGGAGGAGCTGGAACATAGCTGGAACAGAGCCCTTGGGAAAGAACATGGAACTCGACAGAGGCTGCAATGCTGCTATGTGGCTACTTTGGCAGCCATCTTGTATCGCAGCAGGCAGGGGGCAACATAAGGAGTGCGTCCCAAATGGCACCCTATACCCTATGGGCTCTGATCAAAAGTAAAGCACTATGCAGGGAATAGGGTGCCATTTGGGACAGATCCAAGGAGTGGTGGACACTGCAGGGTGCTTGGGTTTCATTCCGAGGAGACCAGGGATCTCTGGGATGCGGACGGTGGGAGCGGCCTGCCTTCAGGAAGCCAAGGTCCTGACTGAGGTGTTGACTACTCTAAGTGACAGGACATTAAATAATGCCAGCAGGACAGGCCCACCCTCCGGGTCCTGGGACCACTGGCTATCACATGTACGCACAGCTGGGTTATATAACCCCGACCCACCGCCACATTGGTGACAGAAAACAAGTATCCCCTTCCATAGTGTTGTGATGACATCAGTATCAAATACATGTATGACGTGACACATAATATATGACTGGGATGGAGAGGGAGGAGAGGGTTAACCTGAGGAGACAGATGTCATACTATATGACTGGGATGGAGAGGGAGGAGAGGGTTAACCTGAGGAGACAGATGTCATACTATATGACTGGGATGGAGAGGGAGGAGAGGGTTAACCTGAGGAGACAGATGTCATAATATATGACTGGGATGGAGAGGGAGGAGAGGGTTAACCTGAGGAGAGAGATGTCATACTATATGACTGGGATGGAGAGGGAGGAGAGGGTTAACCTGAGGAGAGAGATGTCATAATATATGACTGGGATGGAGAGGGAGGAGAGGGTTAACCTGAGGAGACAGATGTCATACTATATGACTAGGATGGAGAGGGAGGAGAGGGTTAACCTGAGGAGACAGATGTCATACTATATGACTGGGATGGAGAGGGAGGAGAGGGTTAACCTGAGGAGACAGATGTCATACTATATGACTGGGATGGAGAGGGAGGAGAGGGTTAACCTGAGGAGACAGATGTCATAATATATGACTGGGATGGAGAGGGAGGAGAGGGTTAACCTGAGGAGAGAGATGTCATACTATATGACTGGGATGGAGAGGGAGGAGAGGGTTAACCTGAGGAGAGAGATGTCATAATATATGACTGGGATGGAGAGGGAGGAGAGGGTTAACCTGAGGAGACAGATGTCATACTATATGACTGGGATGGAGAGGGAGGAGAGGGTTAACCTGAGGAGACAGATGTCATACTATATGACTGGGATGGAGAGGGAGGAGAGGGTTAACCTGAGGAGACAGATGTCATACTATATGACTGGGATGGAGAGGGAGGAGAGGGTTAACCTGAGGAGACAGATGTCATACTATATGACTGGGATGGAGAGGGAGGAGAGGGTTGTTGATCGATGCAATTTACTCCCTGAATGTGCAGAGTAGTTCAATACTAGAGATAAAACCATAGCTGTATCATCACAACCTCAATGATCAGTTTACTACTGTAGCATCACAACCTCATGATCAGTTTACTACTGTAGCATCACAACCTCATGATCAGTTTACTACTGTAGCATCACAACCTCATGATCAGTTAACTACTGTAGCATCACAACCTCATGATCAGTTTACTACTGTAGCATCACAACCTCATGATCAGTTTACTACTGTAGCATCACAACCTCATGATCAGTTTACTACTGTAGCATCACAACCTCATGATCAGTTTACTACTGTAGCATCACAACCTCATGATCAGTTTACTACTGTAGCATCACAACCTCATGATCAGTTTACTACTGTAGCATCACAACCTCATGATCAGTTTACTACTGTAGCATCACAACCTCATGATCAGTTTACTACTGTAGCATCACAACCTCATGATCAGTTTACTACTGTAGCATCACAACCTCATGATCAGTTTACTACTGTAGCATCACAACCTCATGATCAGTTTACTACTGTAGCATCACAACCTCATGATCAGTTTACTACTGTAGCATCACAACCTCATGATCAGTTTACTACTGTAGCATCACAACCTCAATGATCAGTTTACTACTGTAGCATCACAACCTCATGATCAGTTTACTACTGTAGCATCACAACCTCAATGATCAGTTTACTACTGTAGCATCACAACCTCATGATCAGTTTACTACTGTAGCATCACAACCTCATGATCAGTTTACTACTGTAGCATCACAACCTCATGATCAGTTTACGACTGTAGCATCACAACCTCATGATCAGTTTACTACTGTAGCATCACAACCTCATGATCAGTTAACTACTGTAGCAACACAACCTCATGATCAGTTAACTACTGTAGCATCACCACCTCATGTTCCCAAATTGCACCCTATTCCCTATATAGTGTGCTTAGTAATAGTGTGCCATTTGGGATGCATCTATAGGTAATCCCTACGTTTCTACCCATGTGAAGCAATGTACCTGCACTCTCTCCAGGTGACACATTTTTAATGACACATCATTTTCAGCCTCTCCTCTGGCTCAGCTGATCGGGCCGGCCAGGCGATAGCTGCATGATGAGTCACTCATTCCTTACCTGATTATCCTCTCTGCTAATCGGATTAGAAACAGGGTTGAGTTCCTCTCCTCCTTGTAATGACACAGCTAAAAACGGCCTGAGGAAAACTGGAAAACTGCCATTCAGCTGGTGGAGAAACCGGTTGGAGATGATACCAGTCGTCAGGCAGATCTTGTTAGATTAACCTCAGTCAAACGCCTCTCAAATCACATTGTATTGGTCACATACACATATTTAGCAGATGGTATTGAGTTTGTGTGCTTGTGTTCCCAGCTCCAACAGTGCAGTAATATCTAACAACTCACAACAATACACACAAATCTAAAAGTAAAATAATGAAATTAAGAAATATATAAATGTTAGGACGAGCAATGTGGGAGTGGCATAGACTAAAATACAGTAGAATAGAATACTGTATTTATATATGAGATGAGTAAAGTTACCAGTGTTACATTATTGTACATAGGGCAGCAGCCTCTAAGGTGCAGTGATGAGTAACTGGGTGGTAGCCGGCTAGTAACAGTGACTAAGTTCAGGGCAGGGTACTGGGCGGAGGCCGGCCAGTGATGTCTATTTAACAGTCTGATGGCCTTGAGGTAGAAGCTGTTTTTCGGTCCTTGCTCAGATGTGTGTGTGTATTTGTATGTGTGTGTACGTGTGTGTCTGTGTACGTGTGTGTATGTGTGTGTGTATGTGTGTGTGTATGTGTGTACATGTGTATGTGTTTGTGTGTGTACGTGTGTGTGTGTGTGTGTGTGTACGTGTGTGTGTGTGTGTGCATGCATGTGTGAGTGTGCTAGAGGCCTTCACAGGTTCAAAAAGTTGGATATGCATATACGAATTGTTGAAAATATAGAGACGTGTTCCGAGGACAACTAGGCCCGTTCCATATAGACCTTGTCGGATCCGATTGAGGGAAGCAGCAGAAAAGTACTTTTTTAAGCTACTTTATTAACCGGAGCTGATAAAGCGTGATGGAGAGGAGGTAGAGAGAGGTGACTCTAGCAGCGGCCGTGCTGTGTGTGTAGACTACTGTGAGTGTGAACGAGAGACATGGGAACAGAGAGGAGGGTGAGACAAGAGACAACAACCAACAAGCCAACTTGTATATAGTAGCTGCCATAGCTAGGTTATTTCTCATCCTGTATGATTACGTAGTATCTGTGTTGACGGCATCAAACCAGGAGAACGTTAGCTAGCTAGGCTGCATGCGCTTTCTCATCCTACAGTTACAAACAACAACAACTCCGTTCAGTCGTTGTAGTCTATCCTTCTCCTTTAACTTTTAATTCTCTCTTTCGTTTATTAGATATATTTTGCCCCACACGGAGGCTCTATGACTGTAGCCTATTCCTGCTTTGATGACTTCTGATTTACCAACAACAACAACAAGCTACACTACAAGCTACACGCGCCACTCTCTTGAAAAGCAGGTGGATACGTGAAGACCTCTAGCGTGTGCGTGTTCCTGTGTGTGCGCGTGCGTGCCTGCGTGCATGTTTGTGTGTGTGTCTCTGTCTCTGCGTGTCTACCATCTAAAGGTATCTGACACCTCAGGGCAACATGACACATGAGGACTCTTAAAGCAGAGTAACAGGATGTAACTAAGATGAGGTCTCTTCTTTAACCCCAGGTTAATGTATGTTGTTGGACAAATAATGGACAGATACCTCATCTGCTGGGTGGGGGGGGGGGGGGGTGAGGTGTTGTCTTAACAATGGACAGATACCTCATCTGCTGGGTGGGGGGTGAGGTGTTGTCTTAACAATGGACAGATACCTCATCTGCTGGGTGGGGGGGTGAGGTGTTGTCTTAACAATGGACAGATACCTCATCTGCTGGGTGGGGGGTGAGGTGTTGTCTTAACAATGGACAGATACCTCATCTGCTGGGTGGGGGGTGAGGTGTTGTCTTAACAATGGACAGATACCTCATCTGCTGGGTGGGGGGGTGAGGTGTTGTCTTAACAATGGACAGATACCTCATCTGCTGGGTGGAGGGGGGGGGGGGGTGTTGTCTTAACAATGGACAGATACCTCATCTGCTGGGTGGGGGGGTGAGGTGTTGTCTTAACAATGGACAGATACCTCATCCGCTGGGTGGGGGGGTGTTGTCTTAACAATGGACAGATACCTCATCTGCTGGGTGGGGGGGGGGGTGAGGTGTTGTCTTAACAATGGACAGATACCTCATCTGCTGGGTGGGGGGTGAGGTGTTGTCTTAACAATGGACAGATACCTCATCTGCTGGGTGGGGGGTGAGGTGTTGTCTTAACAATGGACAGATACCTCATCTGCTGGGTGGGGGGTGAGGTGTTGTCTTAACAATGGACAGATACCTCATCTGCTGGGTGGGGTGTGAGGTGTTGTCTTAACAATGGACAGATACCTCATCTGCTGGGTGGGGGGTGAGGTGTTGTCTTAACAATGGACAGATACCTCATCTGCTGGGTGGGGGGTGAGGTGTTGTCTTAACAATGGACAGATACCTCATCTGCTGGGTGGGGGGTGAGGTGTTGTCTTAAGAATTTAGTCACCTGTAAAGTAATCAACATTTGATCATGAGTATACCAGTAATGTCTCTTTTGTTTTGGGAAGTAAAGTAACACTTCCACTGTAGGCTACTACACTCAGTACACTCCCAACATAATGCTCTGGCCCAATATCCAAACTTGTTCACTATGTAGTGTGAAGTGATATATTAAGTAGTATGTATTCTGCTAGTGTGGATACTAGGATACACATTGTCTGCATCCCAAATGGCACCCTATTCATTATAAAAGGCACTACTTTTAATCAGAGCCCTATGTGCAAAAGTAGTGCACTATATAGGGGATACGGTGCCATTTGGGACGCACACAATTGTCTTTCGTGTTGATAAAACCTTGTCTTATGTAACACCTCACGTCATTGTGTCATACTGTGTCCCCAGTATTTTGTTTTGTTGCTTATTGTGCTATTGCTCTGTCTGCATGCTACGTGTTGCTTGTTCTTTGTTGCTCTGCATGTTCTCACTGCTCATTGATTGCCTGTATTGTTATTGTAATTGTTTTTTAATAACCTGCCCAGGGACTGAGGTTGAAAATTAGTCAGCTGGCTAAAACCGGCACTTTTACTGAAACGTTGATTAATGTGCACTGTCCCTGTAAAAATAAAAATAAACACACACACACACACACACGTAAGAGGAGAGGAGAGCAGCAGGAACCTGAGGCCTGGATCCCATGGTGGCATGTTCAAATATATCATAAAGTTCACTCCCCTATATAGACAGCCATCGCAGGGCCCAGAGCAGGAGCTATTTCCCAACCCTGGAAATTAACCATGACACCTGGACACTTGTCTGTCTCTCAGCGATTGGCGGGAGGTCCAAACGAGAAGGCTAGGAGAGAGAGCGAACACTGTTCC
>CM042421.1:5589832-5634832 GCA_023634145.1 Thymallus thymallus
GCAACAAAAATCATTAATCAAAAAATGTATTACAAAACAATGATTTTTATTGCTAAACGTGACTCTCTAAACTGATACACTCTAAGAAAAAAAAGTTCTGGATGGAACCAAAAAGGGTTCTATGCTTGCTTCATATAGATGGGTTAACTGACAACGTCATGAAAACAATGTGCACGCTTCAACGGGGCAGAAGTCTGTGAGTTGTTGTGATTTTAGATGGCCAGATAGCTACCAACAATGACAAGAAACGGCATTGTATTTTATGAATTATCACCACGCAGGCTACGTTTTCTACTGTGATTGGTCAACAATGATGGAACCACTTGAAAAATAGAGCAGAATCCTATTTCCTCCCCCTCAGCTGAGTGGCTTCCACGGGCAGGAACACGCAGACTGCTCCTCCTGGATAGAATCTGATGGGTGAGAGACTCTCTGATGGGTGAGGGACACACTGATGGGTGAGAGACTCTCTGATGGGTGGGAGTTTAATCCCGAGAAGAGATAGCTATCACTTCTCCAAGATAATAGAGTGAGCAGCAATGACACTGACATCTGATGACAGCTCAGGAATGTTTACAAGCAGTACTGGAGTACTAGCCTCTTAATGCTTAATGTGCTGTGTGCTGTTGGCCAGATCCTGCATGCTATCACTGTATGGATTGACTGTTGGTGGTGTACCTCTGTCTGGGAACATTTCTTACTTTGTGCTTAATAGAGCATCATTCCCTTTACCAGTTGTACAATCAATCAACCCAGTGGGTCTCACATTGAATCATTGACATATTGTGCAAAGAAAGGGCCAGAACAACCCAGTAACCCTGGTCAATACTAGCCTACAGTACAGTGTCTACTGGCTGAATGCTCTCCAGATACTCTCCCCTGGTCTGCTCTGGCAGGTCCTGGTGGGTATTTCTGGGGGAAATGTGATGTGGACACAAATAGAGAGCACTGCAAACAAGAAAGTGGGTTAACGAGAGATGAATACCTCTCACACACACACACACACACACACACACACACACACACACACACACACACACACACACACACACACACACACACACACACAGAGTGCCAGGCCAGCAACGCATTTAGACCTCCCCACACACTAGTGATAGAGCCATAGCTAGCCATAGCTAGACTAGCACTAGTTAACAGACAGACTGTGTTAGCGCTAGTTAACACTAACCTGACCAGACAGACTGTGTTAGCGCTAGTTAACACTAACCTGACCAGACAGACTGTGTTAGCGCTAGTTAACACTAACCTAACCAGACAGACTGTGTGTGCCTGTGACTATCCACTACTCACCTCCTCAGCTGTTTGGTGCCTCCTCACTGCCTGAGTGCTACAACCCTCAGCTGTGGTGGGCCTTACTGTGCATACTGTTCAACAGGGACAGCAACACCAGAGGAAGGTCATGACAGGCATTGTGACAGGTCTTCCAGAGTCACAACAACTAGTCAACAAGACACTCAGCTCAACCATCTGAATCCATCTAAAACTATTTATGTCCATTAACTGTTGAGAAAGACAAAGGGAGTTGTCTAAAACCCTCACCAAACACCCTCAGGCAGCTGCCCCTTGTTCCTATCTGTCTCGAAGGGCCATGGAAAGGTTTCCCATTGAGATAGAGGAGTAGAGGTTGGGGGTGAGGTCTATGCCACATGCAGTCCATGCACACGGCCATGTCACAGCATCAGTCCATGCACACGGCCATGTCACAGCATCAGTCCATGCACACGGCCATGTCACAGCATCAGTCCATGCACACGGCCATGTCACAGCATCAGTTCATGCACACGGCCATGTCACAGCATCAGTCCATGTACACGGCCATGTCACAGCATCAGTCCATGCACACGGCCATGTCACAGCATCAGTCCATGCACACGGCCATGTCACAGCATCAGTTCATGCACACGGCCATGTCACAGCATCCGTCCATGCACCTTACCTCACACTACCATATCATGGACATCAGTAAAGGTACAGTGTAGAAGGACTTGACCTCACCCTACCTTATCATGGATGTCAGTAAAGGTAGTTTAGTGACTTGACTTCCCAGCCCTAGTAGGTAGGTAGGCCTATTGTCACACCAACACTAGTTTGGAACTCCCCAAAAGGGAGTGTTATGTTCAATGTTTTGGTGTTTGGTTCTGGGCTTTGCTGTCTAAGCCGGTGCCAAGCAGTTTGTCCATTCCATCTCAGCGTAGTTAACATTCATGAGGTTGTTTTGGAGCACCATGCAGGCAGGGTTCCTGGGACTGAGTGTCTGTCTGAGCAGGGCAGGCAGGGGCCAGCCATCCTCACCCTCCCTGGGGCCTACCAGCCTCTCCTTCTGTGACCCTCTATCCTCACTCCCTGGGGCCTACCAGCTTCACCCTCCCTGACCCTCCCTGGATGGTGCCTGCATTGGGTCGTGTTGGTCCCCGGCGCAGGGCCAGCAGTAGCAGGTGATAGCTGTGTTCTGTGGTATTGTCGTCAGCTGGCAGGTCAGTTGGGCTCGGGTTAGTGGGTCCGGCCAAGGGAGAGAGGGAGAGGGAGGAGGTGGGGGGTGGGGGTCGGGATAGTGACAGAAGGTTGGTGGTCAGACGGGCAGAAGATGTGTACATATTTGCCTAACCCATTATCTGTCTCACTGGGTTGGAGCATAGTGCATAGAGCTACAGATTAAAATTACTCCTGCCTGGGTAGATCCATACAGCTACAGATGTTAACATGACTCCTGCCTGGGTAGAGCCAGGAGTTTTTCCTGACCACATAACCTGATCAGCAAAAACTCTATTACTTAGTCATCGCTTCTTCTGCAGAGGCCTTTCTTACGCACACCAAGAGTACCAAGAAATAGAGTACCAGGAAATAGAGTACCAGGAAATAGAGTACCAGGAAATAGAGTACCCAGAAATAGAGTAACAGGAAATAAAGATCTCTCAGACCCGTCCAGAGAAAACTCATATGGAAACAATAGCCCGACCCTAGTAGACGATAGCCAAATCCACTGTCTATAAAGGGAAATGATTGTCCATGGTTGAGAGTGGTGAAAGCCTTTCGAAGGTGAAACATGATTTCTCTTTAAAAGAGATCCCTGATGTGTCTAGATGCGCCGTTCATACGGGGCATCCAGCCAGCACAGCACAGTATGTAACCTATGCCATGTATAGCCTACTATCTGTAGGATCCACACCCACGTTTCACCTTGTGATGCCTGCGGTGGAACAACCTGTTTCAGGGGTTGTATCTATTACACACCACCCCTGGATGGTTGGACGGAGAGGGGTTCAAACCTCCAGGGAAACCGGAGAAACACTAATGCTACGTCCCAAATGGCAGCCTAATTCCATTTAAAGTGCAGTTCTTTTGACAAGGGCCAATAAGACTCTGGTCAATAGG
This sequence comes from Thymallus thymallus, assembly GCA_023634145.1. NCBI lineage: Eukaryota > Metazoa > Chordata > Actinopteri > Salmoniformes > Salmonidae > Thymallus > Thymallus thymallus. The sequence goes on from CM042421.1 coordinate 5,593,226, forward strand.
GAATAGGGTGTCATTTGGGACCAAAATCTGATACTCCTCATGGGCCTGAGTCATCCTAACGATTTATTATGTGGTTCAGGAATGTGTCTGAAACAGCTGCTGAAGCAGCCAGCGTAGGGCACGTCAAGCACAGCACAGCACAGCACAGCACAGCACAGCACAGCACAGCACAGCACAGCACAGCACAGCACAGCACAGCACAGCACAGTCCTGAAATACCAGTTGTTCCAGAGCAGAGACTATGGCTGAATCATAAATGTCACCCTATTCCTCATCCCTACATACATAATGCACTACATGACTATCCTTGGTTGACCTTTTACTTTGTGACATAAAAAAAAATCAACAGATAACATTACATACAGTATAATGTAGTTAGTTACCCATGCTTTCTAGCCAATGATCAGCAAGACAAAAGAAAACATCATGTTCCTAGTTCCTGCTGGAATGGTGTTTGCTAGTGACCATGCAGTTTAGGCTGCTGGCCAATCCTCAAAAAGGGTTTTAGTTTGTGAGATACCCGAAGTAGAACAAAACACAACCTCTAATATCTCCCATTTAAGAAATGGATCATTATGAAAAATGTTTTACTGCAAAAGTGATTACAATGATAGATATTGTGACACCCCCTAAACTCAGAACATACAGAATAATGTCTGGCTGGAGGGGATGGGCTACATAGGCTCATGTGACCCAATATTGCAAGCTCTGATGTTGCTAACATTTGAAATACAAGTAGACTATTGTCTGCACTAAATACACAAATAAACGCCATTACGATATCTTAATGCATCTAGGAAATATAGACCATTAAACACAGAGATGCAAAAGGCGAAATATCAACCATGTCAACCAATTCATGTTGAATTTACTTGTTGGTAGCTGATTAATAGACAACTTTCAGTGCTGTGTGGTGCTGCCTGACAAATATATATTTTAAATGTTCTGGCCCTAGAACTACAATCAGTAGACCTACTGACTCATTTGTCTCATCACCCTGTTAGGACACACTCATGTCCTGTTACCCTCAAAGACTTCAACCTTGCACACTTAGTTTCAGTGGGGAAAAGAGAGGACATGTTGAGCTGCTACAGTGGCTGGCTGTGGTTTTACAGGGTGCTTTCCTCTAACTCGGTTACACTACTATGGCTGCATTCACACATGCACCCCAGTTCTGATGTTTTGACCGATCACATCAGATCTTTTCAAATCAGATCTTTTTCAGGTCTGATTGGTCAAAACACCAACTAGTGAATATAAGAATTGGGCTAATGCTGCTTATTTGTGTATTTAGGGCAGACAACTGACTTATTGTATTTCAAATGTTAGCATTATCAGAGCCAGGCATTATTCTGCACTTTTTGAGTTGAGGGGGTGTATCACAATATTTACCAACCACTTTTGCAGTAAAATATTTCTACACAACCATCCATTTCATAAATGGGAAACATTAGAGATGCGAAAAGACGTGATTGTGCTTTGTTCTACCTCGGGTAGGGCCAATAAGGCTCTGGTCAATAGAACCAAGTGACTGCAGTCCCTATACAGGGGATGGATGTGGAAATGGTTGGGTCATACAAGTTCCTGGGAGTCCATATGGACAACAGGCTGGAATGGGCTGGTAACACGGGGCTCTGCACAAAAAGGGCCAGAGCCGACTCTACTTTCTGAGGAGGCTCAGGTCCTTCAACGTGTGCAATAAACTACTGCATACCTTCTACCAGTCTGTGGTGGCCAGTGCCTATTTTTCAGTGGTGTGCTGGGGCGCCAACATAAAGGCCGGTGATGCTTCTCGGGTAAATAAGCTGATCAGGAAGGCTAGCTCTGTTCTGGGGATTAGCCTTGACACTCTAGAGGAGGTGGCGGAGAGACGGATCCTGGCCAAACTGCTGGCCATAATGGACAACGTCACTCACCCTCTGCATGCCATGGTTATGATGCAGAGGAGCACCTCCAGTCACAGACTGATCCCACCACGGTGTGCCAGAGAGCGCTACAGCAGGTCCTTCCTACCGGCGGCTATTAGACTATTTAATGCCTCACCGGGGTGCCGTGCCGTCGGCAACATAGACCTGGAACTGTTGGGGTTTTAGGACCTAGTTTAACAATTATGCATCCATCCGTGAGTAACTCTGGTCTATAATCACTCATTCACTCAGGACTTACTTCATTCAGACTGTATATATATGTTCATGTACAGTTGTTATATCATATCACGTACAATATTGTAAGTAATTCTTGGACTGAATTTATGTAGTCATTCACTCAGGAATGCATATTAGTATCCTGTCAGTTGGATATTTTTTCATTGCTTTTAGTATATCGAATGTGCAATACGTGCATTTATCTGTAATCAATCCCTGCACTAAGGACTCTATTTTAAGGGAATTATTATTATTACCCTAAATTATATCATACACACATTTAGCTATTTAAGTATCTCTTCCTGTCATTTACCTGTACAGTTAATGTAACCATGCTAATATTCACTTACCTGTACATTTAACCAGACTGTATATTAAGTAAACTATTATTACCCTCACTTATATCATACGCAAATGTAGCTAATTAAGTATTTCTCTGCCATTGAACTGTATAGTATATCAACTTGCAATATTTGTATAATTTTTTTTCACCTAACACGCTGTAACAATGTAAAGTGTACATATTCAGCCATTCACCCATACTATGCAATGTCTTTTTATAGCTTTTTTTTCACACACATACACACACACACACACACACACACACACACACACACACACACACACACACACACACACACACACACACACACACACACAACAGACAGGCAGACAGGCAGACAATACATTGCCTTTCACAGACTAGTAATCCATACAGCTCAGCTATCATTCAGCTATCATTAACTCAATAGATACATCAATATTCATTTACTGAGGCCTAGAGTTAAAAGTTGTACTTAGTGGCTCTGATTCATCACATTAGTCAATGAATTAAACATATTTTAGTCACGCTTTGTTGTTGCTTTGTAAAAATATATTCTACATTTATTTTGTTTATTTGTGTGTGTTATTTATGTATTTTGGACTTGAATATCTGTGCAGCAGATGTGCAGTCAATAGAAAATAGTATTATTCAAACACATAGAAGGTACTATATACAGAAGAAGTATGCCAGAGAAAAGCTAAGGCCTAGTGTTTATTTTCATGTGTCGATAAGGAAAGACCACAGGTGATTTCTCTCTATGGTTGAGTCTGAGCTGAAGCCTGGCTGTTTGTCTAGTATACAGCTGGTGATATTTCATAAGCATGCAGAGCTTCCTGGCATCGTAGCTCTCTCTGGGTCGTTAACCACTCATATTAGGTCACCGATCTGATGAGGGTTTGAGTGGCTGTCCTGTTCCACCTCCCAGTTCATCCTCTCCTCCTCACCACCCACACACACATGCACACACAAACACGTGCACACACACACTCACACACGGACACACACAAACATGGACACACACACACACACACACACACACACACACACACGGACACACACACATACACACATGGACAAACACACACACACATATATCGCACCACTGAAGCAGGAGATTACCCAATAACCCCTGTTCGATCTATGATCTGTGATCTAACTGCATGACCAAGCCCTGTGGACCAAGCACCAAGCATGGACCAAGCAGCAAGCCCTGTGGACCAAGCACTAAGCCCTGTGGACCAAGGACCAAGCACACCAAGCCCTGTGGACCAAGCCCCAAGCCCTGTGGTCCAAGCACCTAGCATGGACCAAGCACCAAGCCCTGTGGACCAAGCACACCAAGCCCTGTGGACCAAGCACACCAAGCCCTGTGGACCAAGCACCTAGCCCTGTGGACCAAGCACCTAGCATGGACCAAGCACCAAGCCCTGTGGACCAAGCACCTAGCATGGACCAAGCACCAAGCCCTGTGGACCAAGCACCAAGCCCTGTGAACCAAGCACCAAGCACACCAAGCCCTGTGGACCAAGCACCTAACCCTGTGGACCAAGCACCAAGCACCTAGCCCTGTGGACCAAGCACCAAGCACACCAAGCCTTTTGGACCAAGCACCATGCCCTGTGGACCAAGCACCTAGCATGGACCAAGCATCAAGTCCTGTTGACCAAGCACCAAGCCCTGTGGACCAAGCACACCAAGCCCTGTGGACCAAGCACCATGCCCTGTGGACCAAGCACCTAGCATTGACCAAGCATCAAGCCCTGTGGACCAAGCACCTAACACACCAAGCCCTGTGGACCAAGCACCAAGCCCTGTGGACCAGGCAGCAAGCCCTGTGGACCAAGCACCAAGCACACTAAGCCCTGTGGACCAAGCACCAAGCCCTGTGGACCAAGCACCTAGCATGGACCAAGCACCAAGCCCTGTGGACCAAGCACCAAACACTGTGGAACAAGCACAAAGCACACCAAGCCCTGTGAACCCAGCACCAAGCCCTGTGGACCAGGCAGCAAGCCCCATGGACCAAACACCTAGCACACAAAGTCCTGTGGACCAAGCACCAAGCCCTGTGGACCAAGCACCTAGCACACCAAGCCCTGTGGACCAAGCACCAAGCCCTGTGGACCAAGCATCTAGCACACCAAGCACTCTGGCTTCATGTAGCAATGTATGAACTGTACACTATGTTGCATTTCAATACAGTTGATAGTAAAGGCCTTGAGCTTCCATTTCAGCCATATACAGCTTCCATATTCAGCCATATACAGCTTACATGTTCAGCCATATACAGCTTCCATATTCAGCCATATACAGCTTCCATATTCAGCCATATACAGCTTCCATATTCAGCCATATACAGCTTCCATATTCAGCCATATACAGCTTCCATATTCAGCCACATACAGCTTCCATATTCAGCCATATACAGCTTCCATATTCAGCCATATACAGCTTCCATATTCAGCCACATACAGCTTCCATATTCAGCCATATACAGCTTACATATTCAGCCATATACAGCTTACATATTCAGCCATATACAGCTTACATATGAAGCCATATACAGCTTCCATATGAAGCCATATACAGCTTCCATATTCAGCCATATACAGCTTCCATATTCAGCCATATACAGCTTCCATATTCAGCCATATACAGCTTCCATATTCAGCCACATACAGCTTCCATATTCAGCCACATACAGCTTCCATATTCAGCCACATACATCTTACATACTCAGCCATATACAGCTTCCATATTCAGCCACATACAGCTTCCATATTCAGCCATATACAGCTTCCATTTTCAGCCATATACAGCTTCCATATTCAGCCATATACAGCTTCCATATTCAGCCACATACAGCTTACATACTCAGCCATATACAGCTTCCATATTCAGCCACATACAGCTTACATACTCAGCCATATACAGCTTCCATATTCAGCCACATACAGCTTCCATATTCAGCCATATACAGCTTCCATTTTCAGCCATATACAGCTTCCATATTCAGCCATATACAGCTTCCATATTCAGCCATATACAGCTTCCATATTCAGCCACATACAGCTTACATACTCAGCCATATACAGCTTCCATATTCAGCCACATACAGCTTCCATATTCAGCCATATACAGCTTCCATTTTCAGCCATATACAGCTTCCATATTCAGCCATATACAGCTTCCATATTCAGCCACATACAGCTTACATACTCAGCCATATACAGCTTCCATATTCAGCCACATACAGCTTCCATATTCAGCCATATACAGCTTCCATATTCAGCCATATACAGCTTCCATATTCAGCCACATACAGCTTCCATATTCAGCCACATTCAGCTTCCATATTCAGCCACATACAGCTTACATACTCAGCCATATACAGCTTACATATTCAGCCACATACAGCTTCCATATTCAGCCATATACAGCTTCCATTTTCAGCCATATACAGCTTCCATATTCAGCCATATACAGCTTCCATATTCAGCCATATGCAGCGATAGTCTCTACTATGTATATAACATGGAGTATTATAACATACAGCACAAACCTCTTTCTCTCCATCTACCCCTCTCTCTCTCTCTCTCTCTCTCTCACCCTCCCTCTACCCCCCTCCCCTCCCTCTATCCCCCCTCTCGCTCTCTCTCTCTCTCCCCCTCCCTCTACCCCACCCCCCTCTCTCTCTCTCCCCCTCCCTCTCTCTCTCTCTCTCTCTCCCCCTCCCTCTACCCCTCTCTCTCTCTCTCTCTTTTCCCCCCTCTATCTTTTCCGTACCTCATGCTCTCTCACAGTATTGAGCATTCCACAGCATTCTGTAGTGGTGACATCAGCAGCTGTGTTCTTTACAGGGCTTCTATATGGTGGGCATTCTACCCACAATGCCTCACCAAGCACACACAGTGGGGAGAAACACTGCACCGTAATATACTGTAATGTTGTTTACAGGGCTTCTATATGGTGGGCATTCTACCCATAATGCCTCACCAAGCACGCACAGTGGGGAGAAAACACTACACTGTAATGTACGTACCCAGCCAACACAGGCACGCAACCACACGCACACACACAGAGAGCCAAAAGGCCTTGAACTCCGATCTCCTGAAGCAAGCTGAAGAAGTCTTTATAAGAGCTGATATCACTACTCACTACTGATGCACTGAATGTACATCACCATGCATCTTACCTGGGTGGTTCAGGTAATGGCTCATTTGACTAATGCTTTTAATGTATCAACAGGATAATGAAACCCCAACAACAACCCAGTGGTGGAAAAATTACCTGATTGGCATACTTGAGTAAAATTAAGATACCTTAATAGAAAATGACTCAAGTTAAAGTGAAAGTCACCCAATAAAATTCTACTTGAGTATAAGTCTAAAAGTATTTGGTTTTAAATATACTTAAGTATCAAAAGTAAATGTAATTGCTAAAATCTAGTATAAAAGTAAAACATATTAAACTAGACGGCACCATTTAATATATTTTTTTAAATATACGAATAGCCAGGGGCACACTCCAACACTCAGACATCATTTGCAAACAAAGTATTTGTGTTTAGTTTGTCCACCAGATCAGAGGCAGTAGGGATGACCAACGATGTTCTATTGATAAGTGTGTGAATTTGTCCATTTTCTGTTCTGCTAAGCATACAAAATGTAATGAGGAAAATGTATGGAGTAAAAAGTGCATTATATTCGTCAGGAATGTAGTGAAGCAAAAGTAAAAGTTGTCAAAAATATAAATAGTAAAGTAAAGTACAGATACCAAAAAAAACAACTTGAGTAGTACTTTAAAGTATTTTTACTTAAGTACTTTACACCAATGCAACAACCCACCCACTCACACGGTCCCTCAGCTACAGCTTCATGTAGTGTCGCATGTCTTATCGTCTCTCCTCCACCTCCTCTAGAGCGTCAAGGCTAATCCCCAGAACAGAGCTAGCCTTCCTGATCAGCTTATTTACCCGAGAAGCATCACCGGCTTTTATGTTGGTGCTCCAGCACACCACTGGTAGAAGGTATGCAGTAGTTTACTGCACACGTTGAAGTACCTGAGCCTCCTCAGAAAGTAGAGTCGGCTCTGGCCCTTTTTGTACAGAGCCCCGGTGTTACCAGCCCATTCCAGCCTGTTGTCCATATGGACTCCCAGGAACTTGTATGACCCAACCATTTCCATATCCATCCCCTGTATAGGGACTGCAGTCAGTTGGGCCTTGGTTCTCCTGAAGTCCACCACCATCTCCTTTGTTTTGCTGATGCTGAAGGTGGTTCTGCTCACACCACAACACAAAGTCATTGATTGTGCTCCTGTACTCCTCCTCCTGCCCACCCCTGATGCACCCTACAATTGCGGAGTCATCCGAGAACTTCTGTAGGTGGCATGTTTCAGAGTTATATCTGAAGTCCGAGGTGTAGAGGGTGAACAGGAAGGGGGACAGGACCGTTCCCTGGGGGGCCCCTGTATTGGCTCACTGCCCGTTCTGAACCACAGCTCTGTAGTCGCACAAATTGTGGCCAACCGGTCAGGTAGTCCATGACCCAGGAGACTAAGGGTGCTTCCACTTTCATCCTCTTCATCTGCAGGGGCTCCAGCTCTCTCTTCACTTGGTTGGTGGTGAAAGCCAGACCAGGTGGGGAGGTGGGGGGAAGGGGGGTGTTGAGGATCAGTCCGGAGGGAGAAGGGGCGGAGGAGGGGTCACTGATTGTCTCAACAGAGGTGCTGTGAGCAGAGTGGGGGTGGGACAGCTGTGAGGGTGTGTGGCCTGGGGAGCTGGAGGGGAGGTGGACAGGGCCATTATCGAACCTGTTAAAAAATTGGTTCAGCTCATTGGCTCTGTCCTGGGTCCCCTCCGTCTGCCCACTGTTTGACTTTGCTGTGATTATAATGGCTGCTGGACTGAACTGAGGCTTGGAGCAGAGCGGTGAGGAGACAGCAGTACATAATGGCTGCTGGACTGAACTCCCCTGGTCCACCAACATCCTTAACTTATAATACTGTATACAGACAGCAGACCAGACGCTCCCCTGGTCCACCATCACAAGCAGGGGGCGAGTTACTGTATACAGACAGCAGACCAGACGCTCCCATGGTCCACCATCACAAGCAGGGGGCAGGTTACTGTATTTTAGAGACCAGACGTTCCTCTGATCCACCATCACAAGCAGGGGGCGAGTTACTGTATGCAGACAGCAGACCAGACGTTCCCATGGTCCACCATCACAAGCAGGGGGCAGGTTACTGTAGTTTAGAGACCAGACGTTCCTCTGGTCCACCATCACAAGCCGGGGGCAGGTTACTGTAGTTTAGAGACCAGACGTTCTTCTGGTCCACCATCACAAGCAGGGGGCAGGTTACTGTAGTTTAGAGAGCAGTAACAACAGGGCTCCATGGTCTGATCTGGTCTGATAGGAGAGACATGATGGTATGCAGCCAGGCCTCCACTCTGCCCCGACCACCCCTACAGAGGACTAAAAGGGATCGCTCCATTCATCCCTCTCCCTCCATCTCGCTCTCTCCCCCATCCCACTCCCTCCTTCCCACCTCTTATTCCTCCCTCTCTCCCTCCATACACCCCCTTCCATGATGGGTTATGACAGCAGCTGGTTAACATTGAGACAGCCCTGACCTTTAGGGCTCTCACACACACACACACACACAAATACACACACACACAACCCTGACATTTGCTGCTGTTGGGAGACCAAAGCCTCCTCCTCCCTCTCCTTCAGTCTCCCTGGCAACAAACACAAATCTGATCTCCTGAGTGGAGGAGAGTTGCAGAGCTTTGAGCTACTGATGATGACTGAGGAGTATATTGAGTCATAATGTAAGTAACTGACAATGAGGAAAGAGGTTATTTAGAAAACCAGTCGAGGCTGATGCTGTTTTCTTTCCATTATCATGTCTATGAATGCATCTAAAATAGCATCATATTTCCTATGTAGTGCACTACTTTTGACTAGGTCTCTGGTCAAAAGTAATGCACTATGTAGACAATAGGGTGTCATTTGGGATGCACACTTATGTATATTTATCACCATGGTGATCGTTTATTATGGTCTCCAAATGATCAACCTCCTCACCTCTTATTCCTGACTGGAATAACACTTCTCACCATGTTCTTTATGATAACACTTCTCATCATGTTCTTTATGATAACACTTCTCATCATGTTCTTAATGATAACACTTCTCACCATGTTCTTTATGATAACACTTCTCATCATGTTCTTTATGATAACACTTCTCATCATGTTCTTAATGATAACACTTCTCATCATGTTCTTAATGATAACACTTCTCACCATGTTCTTTATGATAACACTTCTCATCATGTTCTTAATGATAACACTTCTCACCATGTTCTTTATGATAACACTTCTCACCATGTTCTTTATGATAACTCTTCTCACCATGTTCTTTATGATAACACTTCTCACCATGTTCTTTATGATAACACTTCTCACCATGTTCTTTATGATAACACTTCTCACCATGTTCTTTATGATAACACTTTTAATCATGTTCTTTATGATAGTGTGACATCATGTTACGGTTGTAGCTGGAGTGGGACTTGAACCAACACTATGGGCATCCTTCTATTATCTGGCCAGTTGTTTGATCACAAGGGAATGCCAGCTGTAAAACAACAAGGAACATTCTCTAGTTATGCTCATCATAAAGGCTAGAATGACATGTATCCCTTCAAAGCTTCAAAATTTCAGTTAGACTTCAGTTTCAAGGACATACACACACAACCTTTCTCCTCTGGAGTGTCAGACAGGCCTGTGTGTGTGTGTGTGTGTGTGTGTAAGTGTGTGTGTGTGTGTGTGTGTGTGTGTGTGTGTGTGTGTGTGTGTGTGTGTGTGTGTGTGTGTGTGTGTGTGTGTGTGTGTGTGTGTGTGTGTGTGTGTGTGTGTGTGATGTGCCTTCTGTGTGTGTGTGTGTGTGTGTGTGTGTTTGAGAGAGAATATACACTACATGACCAAAAGTATGTGGACACCTGCTCGTCGAACATCTCATTCCAAAATCATAGGCATTAATATGGAGTTGGTCCCCCCCTTTGCTGCTCTAACAGTCTCCACTGTTCTGGGAAGGCTTTCCACTAGATATTGGAACATTGCTGTGGAGACTTGTTTCCATTCAGCCACAAGAGCCTTAGTGAGGTCGGGCACTGATGTTGGGCGATTAGACCTGGCTCGCAGTTAGTGTTCCAATTCATCCCAAAGTTGATCGATGATCTCGATAAACCATTTCTGTATGGACCTCGCTTTGTGCACGGGGGCATTGTCATGCTGAAACAGGATAGGGCCTTCCCAAAACTCTTGCCACAAAGTTGGAAGCACAGAATCGTCTAGAATGTCATTGTATGCTGTAGCGTTAAGATTGACCTTCACTGGAACTTACTATTAAAAACAGCCCCAGACCATTATTCCTCCTCCACCAAACTTTACAGGTGGCACTATGCATTGGGGCAGGTAGCGTTCTCCTGGCATCCGTCAAACAGAGATTTGTCCGTCGGACTGCCAGATGGTAAAGCGTGATTCATCAGTTCAGAGAATGTGTTTCCACTGCTCCGCAGTCCATTGGCGGGGAGCTTTACACCACTCCAGCCGACGCTTGGCATTGCGCATGGTGATCTTAGGCTTGTGTGCGGCTGCTTGGTCATGGAAACCCATTTCAGGAAGCTTCCGTGGAACAGTTATTGTGCTGACGTTGCTTTTACAGGCAGATTGGAACCACTTCACGGCTGAACAGTTGTTGCTCCTAGACGTTTCCACATCACGATAGAAGCACTTACAGTTGACTGGGGCAGCTCTAGCAGGGCAGACATTTGATGAACTGACTTGTGTGGCTGAAATAGCCAAAATCACTCATTTGAGGGGGTGTCTACATATCTTTGTATATATAGTGTATGTGTCTGTGTGTATCAGCATTACTCTGTCCTGTAATGTATTTCTCTGCACCACACGCTATGTGAAACAGCCAGCCAGTGTACAGTACAGGGGGCTCTGGACAGAGCTCCAGACTCATCCCATCTCATGACTTGTGTCATACGTTATTCTTAGAGCGGGTCAACTGAGGCAAAGCTCTCAGCCCAAAGGACAAGGTTCAACCTCTACCTATTCAATATGAAAAACACAGAGCTGTATGCTAGTGGCTAGTACTCTATCTATTCAATATGAAACACACAGAGCTGTATGCTAGTGGCTAGTACTCTATCTATTCAATATGAAACACACAGAGCTGTATGCTAGTGGCTAGTACTCTATCTATTCAATATGAAACACACAGAGCTGTATGCTAGTGGCTAGTACTCTATCTATTCAATATGAAACACACAGAGCTGTATGCTAGTGGCTAGTACTCTATCTATTCAATATGAAACACACAGAGCTGTATGCTAGTGGCTAGTACTCTATCTATTCAATATGAAACACACAGAGCTGTATGCTAGTGGCTAGTACTCTATCTATTCAATATGAAACACACAGAGCTGTATGCTAGTGGCTAGTACTCTATCTATTCAATATGAAACACACAGAGCTGTATGCTAGTGGCTAGTACTCTATCTATTCAATATGAAACACACAGAGCTGTATGCTAGTGGCTAGTACTCTATCTATTCAATATGAAACACACAGAGCTGTATGCTAGTGGCTAGTACTCTATCTATTCAATATGAAACACACAGAGCTGTATGCTAGTGGCTAGTACTCTATCTATTCAATATGAAACACACAGAGCTGTATGCTAGTGGCTAGTACTCTATCTATTCAATATGAAACACACAGAGCTGTATGCTAGTGGCTAGTACTCTATCTATTCAATATGAAAAACACAGAGAGCTGTATGCTAGTGGCTTGTATCGATGTAAGAAATTATAGTACTTTGGTCAATGATGATTAGCTGAAAAAGGAAACATATTACTTAGTCAGAACGAAGAAATTAGTTGCACAACTAGTTTTTAATCCTCCTCTTCAATTAAGTCTTTACTGAAGCAAACCTTACATCGATTTAAGTACTTTGGAGCTCATTCCCTGACGACATTTGACCTGGAATAACCATTCCTGTGAGAAATAACCACCGGTGAACAATGGAATAACCCTTCCTGTGAGAAATAACCACCAGTAAACAATGAATTTGTAAAGATGGACATTACAGTTTTTCTCAGTCGCTTTGGTACATTTCTCAGATCACAATTGAAATTCTCAAAACTACTTGTTCAACCTTCACATAATCTAGTCACTTGTGCACATCATAAAAGTAATTTATCATTATTTTGAACAAATTGCCAATACTTTGGTACATTCATGCAATTGATTATGTATAATTGTCTGCTGTTTCCTACAATATCAATTGCTTATGTCACGTTGATCAAAATATATTATACTGGTTCTCTGTTGAATAGTCTTACCCCGCAAAACATCTAGGCATTAGCTCATTATATAAGTCATTAAATGCAAAATGGTTGAACCAGTTTTCATAATCTGTCAAGCATATTTTCTATACATTTCTATTCTACTTTTTTTTGTAAATGTGTCCTGAATTGATGAATTGATCTCAGGTGAATCTTCACTTTCACTAATGAAGGGGAATGTGTGAAGCGTTAGATCAACCAATGATCAACCAGTTCTCTAAAATAGCTCAGAGGTGCATCTCATGAACCTTCAATTGGCAAGGATATATAGACAGAGTACAACACAGTGTTACAATTTCTGACAATGGAAGAACAACAAGGAAACTAACAGGGTCAACAGCCGGGGAGAAGAAGAGGAGTAAGGATGCGTGGTGGAAGGGTAGGGAGGCAAAACAGAGGAAGAGGGACTATGTTCTCAATCATGGCCGAGGCTGGTCGAAGGGTGCATCCGAATGTTGGGAGAACAACCGTGTCCTCAATCATTCAAACGTTTCGTAGACTGGAATGTGAAATGTCAGAATAATAGTAGAGAGTATTATTTTATTTTTTATTTATTTCAGCTTTTATTTATTTCATCACATTCCCAGGTCAGAAGTTTACATACACTCAATTAGTATTTGGTAAATTGTTTAACTTGGGTCAAATGTTTCGGGTAGCCTTCCACAAGCTTCCCACAATAAGTTGGGTGAATTTTGGCCCATTCCTCCTGACAGAACTGGTGTAACTGAGTCAGGTTTGTAGGCCTCCTTGCTCGCACACGCTTTTTCAGTTCTGCCCACAAATGTTCTATAGGATTGAGGTCAGGGCTTTGTGATGGACACTTTGGAAGTATGCTTGGGGTCATTGTCCATTTGGAAGACCCATTTGCAACCAAGCTTTAACTTCCCGACTGATGTCTTGAGATGTTGCTTCAATATATCCACATAATTTTCCTTCCTCATGGTGCCATACATTTTGTGAAGTGCACCAGACCCTCCTGCAGCAAAGCACCCCCACAACATGATGCTGCCACCCCCGTGCTTCACGGTTGGGATGGTGTTCTTCGGCTTGCAAGCCTCCCATTTTTTCCTCCAAACATAACGATGGTCATTATGGCCAAACAGTTCTATTTTTGTTTCATCAGACCAGAGGACATTTATCCAAAAAGTACGATCTTTGTCCCCATGTGCAGTTGCAAACCGTAGTCTGTCTTTTTTATGGCGGTTTGGAGCAGTGGCTTCTTCTTTGCTGAGCGGCCTTTCAGGTACTTGTGTACCTGTTTCCTCCAGCATCTTCACAAGGTCCTTTGCTGTTGTTCCGGGATTTATTTTTTCGCACCAAAGTACGTTAATCTCTAGGAGACAGAACGCGTCTCCTTCCTGAGCGGTATGACGGCTGCGTGGTCCCATGGTGTTTATACTTGCGTACTATTGTTTGTACAGATGAATGTGGTACCTTCAGGCGTTTGGAAATTGCTCCCAAGGATTAACAGTTTTTTTTCTGAGGTCTTGCCTGATTTCTTTTGATTTTCCCATGATGTTGAGCAAAGAGGCTCTGAGTTTGAATGTAGGCCTTGAAATACATCCACAGGTACACCTCCAATTGACTAAATTTTCTGGAATTTTCCAAGCTGTTTAAAGGCACAGTCAACTTCTGACCCACTGGATTTGTGATATAGTGAATTATAAGTGAAATAATCTGTCTGTAAACAATTGTTGGAAGAATTACTTGTGTCATGCACAAAGTAGATGTCCTAACCGACTTGCCAAAACTATAGTTTGTTAACATGAAATCTGTGGAGTGGTTGAAAAATGAGTTTTAATGACTTCAACCTAAGTGTATGTAAATATCCGACTTCAACTGTATGCATATATACAGTGAATGTACTGTATATTATATTATATATATATATATATATATATATAATTGCACAGTGACATATTTTTGGAAATCTTCCTCAATCTTGTGTTTAGCGTCATTCCTTTTTTCCCAAACATAGGACTGCAAGACTACCTCACAGGGGTGGCAGAGGGCCCCTCCTCACACCTCAACAGGAGGAGGCTATTTGCACCACGCCATTAGACTAAGGAAGATACAGAGTGCCATTATAGAAGACAACAATGTCTTAGAAAACATCCAATCTGTTAGTATCTCAACTATCGACAGGGTGGAAAAGACACCGCATGGGCATGAAACAGCTGTACCATGTACCATTTGAAAGGAATGGTGACAGAGTGAAGAAGCTACGGTACCCGTATGTACAGGTAAAACATCTATGTGCATACAGTAACTACTTTACAGTAAACAGCACAACATTTTATAGTGATATACAGTACAGTAAGTGTGACACACATTTGCTCTGGCTGTAGAAAAGAATATGCAATATGTATACATTTGATGTAACTGTATCTTGTCCAAAATGAAAATACATGTAATTCATAAAACAAATTTTGTATCTTCTGGGATATAGCGTATAATGGAACTGGAATCAAGTGAACCACCTCACAACTTCATATACCTGGATGAGGCTGGCTTCAACCTGGCCAAAAGCAGAAGGTGTGGTCGAAATGTCATCGGCCACAGAGCTACTGTCGATGTGCCAGGCCAACGGGGAGGGAACATCACTATGTGTGCTGCTTTTTCAGAGCATGGTGTACTAACTCGTATTCCCCTTATAGTGCCATACAACACACAGCATCTCCAAAACTTCTTAGAGACCCTCTACAGGGATCTCATCCCTGATGATGAGAGGGGTCCTTTTCGCGATGATTTACCAAAGTATGCAGTAATTTGGGATAATGTGAGTTTCCATGGCTCAAACACCATCAGGCAATGGTTTGTGACCCACTACAGGATGCTGATGGAATTCCTCCCATCCTATTTCCCATTCCTTAACCCAATTGAATGTACTCAGCATGGAGGTGGAAGGTCTACGATCGCCAGCCACATACTCAGATGACCCTGCTGGCTGCCATGGATGCAGCATGTGAGGACATCACAACAGACGCCTGCAGAGGCTGGATAAGACATTCCAAAAGATTCTTTCCGCGCTGCATTGCAAGGGAATATATCCGTTGTGATGTGGATGAGAATCTGTGGCCCGACAGACCGGGACGTCAGGAGGTGTAGAAAGACTGTACTGTAATTCCCAGTACAGCGCTGCATGTACAGTTCTGCCTAAGGGCTGTTTCCTATGTTTACCTTTCTAATGTTGTATTTTTTTCCCCTTTGTGCTGTAAAATAGTCTTGTCTTTTTATTTCCTGTATCACAGTGACATTGTACTGTAATTTGTTGACAGAACAACAGTAAAAGCGTAAATGTGATTACTGTCCAATCTCTTGCTATCAATATCCCTAGTACAGTAATGTGTAACTTTGTACTGTTGAAATTGATATATGGCCATACAGAAAAAGTGCAGCCTTGTGCATTTTCAGTCATTGTCATCAAAACCGTAGCCATATAGTTTCCATCAGAAAATCCTTACAGAGTAACTGTTATATTGACAACATGTCTCAGCATTTTGACTATCTTGTTTGTGAACAATGACACAAGGACATCATTCTGATGGCATTGATATGTTAATTGACAGAAATATTTACTTTTGAGAGATTAACTAAGGATTTTGAGCAAGTTACAGGCTTTTGCAGGTAATCCATTGTGTGGTGCTGTTTGTACGAATTGTTTCGAGAAATGCACTTTCTGGTTTGCAAATGTTAAGGATGATTCGAGAAATGTACCAAAGCAAATGAGAAAAACTGTAAAACTTTTTATTAATAATGTTTTCCGGCCACAACAATAAAATTTAACAAATAATCACTAAAAAAAAGTGACCTTCCATCAGCTGTACATTACATACAGTTTAGTAAAGCTGACCAAGCTTAAAACCCACTACAACGTTCATGTAGTGCTTCCAGCAGCATTTCACCAAAGACAAAAACGTTATACATATGTACAAGTCCACATTGAATCCATCGCAAATTCCACATATGTACAGAGCATGTGACTGTTCTAAAGAGTACAAACATCTATCAACTTTTTTGCTCAGTTCAAGATTCTGTTTTTTTTCTTCTTCTAAACGTTTACATGTGTAGTAGAGACAGTCAGAGCTCCAGAGACAGTCAGAGCTCCAGAGACAGTCAGAGCTCCAGAAACAGTCAGAGTTACAATTCTTACAAGAAAGTAGCAAAAAAAAGAAATTCCTTTTCAAAACATTTACGATATAGCCAAATGCTTGATTCTGCCACAGCTATGCTACCCTACTGTGGAGTAGCACATTGGGCTGACTGACACACGGACTATAGACTGTAGATTGTGATAGGACAGTTGACACTACACTGAAAGAAAGATACATCCAACCATGTCAAGCACACAGAGGTTTGGAGTTCAGCTACCGTTCAGACATCACAACAGGTGGTGTAGTAAACAAACCCTTTACCCAGTCTCCCTCCATCTCCCTACTTCCTGCTCCGCTGAAGACAAGCATTCTCCAGATAGATAGATAGATATATATATAGACACACACACACACACACAGACAGACAGACAGACAGATACGGCCCTTGAATGACAGAAAGTGGCTTGAGTGCCTTATTTTTACTTAGACAAAGTCTAATTTCCTCATAGCCACAAACATAGAAAGGAATGCACTTCGGTATGTAACCAAATGCCCTGGGTTATTCAAATGACAATATGAAGAAATATCTATCACAACAGTCTGAGGTAAAGATTACAACGTCTTGTTTCCTTCTTTTCAGGAGTAAAAACATGAAGCAAACAGCTAGAATCCCTTGAATTGTTTCCATGTTAAGACAAGACAGAGGCTGTCAGTTCCTCAACCCTTTCAGAGCAGCTAAGGTGATTGCTTCTTACTAAGCGTTTCCCTGATGGCAAAGGGTGTTTACAGGTGAGAGAGTTAGTCATCACACAGGATTGAAGCTCTGTCTCTAAACTGCATGGCTGCTGCCCAAATGGCACCCTATTCCCTATATAGTGCACTACTTTTGACCAGAGCCCTATGGTGTTCTGGTCAAAAGTAGTGCACTATATAGGGCATAGGGTGCCATTTTGGATGCAAGCCATGTAATACCTTTCATTGTCATTGGCTTTCTCCCTGCTACCATTTCATAGTTTCAGCCAGGAAGAGTGTCTTTGGGCATTGCTTGAAGAAAGCATACATGAAAATGACTGTAAACATTTCAAACATCTGTGAAATGGATGTATGTTTGGGGGTGATGTACTGTAGGTAGGTGTAGGGGGATGATGTTACTGGTTGTTGGGTTACAAAATGTATGGCATTGATAACCAAAGGCACATTGTTTTCAACCCGACTATCAATCCACAAAACAACTATAATAAAAAGTCAAAAGAACCTTGTGATCCGGCCCCTTCCTCCCCAGCCCCGCTGATGTTCTCCAATCAGCAGGTGGCAGTGGGTTCCAAAGGGGCGGGGGTACTGAGCAGTGTGCAGCTGGCCTTGGCAGGCACTGAACCAATCATCAGCAGGGCAGGTGAGGCGACACCCACTGAGGTGCCATTGGCCGGGCTCTTCTCCCTAACAGCCCGTCCCCAATCCGACCTCCAAATGAGGTCACCAGGTCGTCCATCCAATCCCCAGCCAGCCACACCTGAGTAGTTGTAGGGAGCTCCAATCAAACAGAGACTGTCCTTCTCCTCTGTGTCCTGGAGCCTCCAACTAGTGACAGTCAGATAGGATCACATAGTATAATGTTTTTGTGCATTAGGTCATAAATCAATCCATGGTTACCGACCAACCAACCAAACGACGATAAAACACAACATTCTGTTCTATTCAGCCCTAAGTTCAGTTGAATATCTTTTAGATTGTAAGTTCAGTTGAATATCTTTTAGATTGGCTATTTTCTTTGATAATATTGTTTATATGAACTTAATAAGTAAAACTTTTACAAAGCTTTAAAGAAGTCTCATTCTGATTATGGTTAACTAATAAAAATACTTTAGAAAATCTGAAGGTCGAACACATTTTGGGAAATGTTCATTACTAGGCTCAGGAATATGTTCCAAAGGTAGAATTTTACATAAAGTAAGGGGGATATTGGAACACCTTTTGGCTGTGCAAGGGAACAAGCCTTTTAGGAATTTACACTCTGGCCATAGACATGTATCGGCCCAATGGTTCACTACTGAAAATATTAAAGAAACTATCAAATAAAAATGAAACTCCTACTCTAAAGTTGCAACAGTCAACGTGGTATAAGATAAGCAATTCAAAAAGCTACATGAGTCAACCTTATGTGAAGAATCAAGTCCTGATTCATCAGAGTGCTTTATAACAACGTGCTATAATACTACTTGCCTTTCACTACAAAATGTATTATTACTGAGACAACCCAGGCTCTGAAGAACACCTTCTATTCAGTATTACTGAGACAACCCAGGCTCTGAAGAACACCTTCTATTCAGTATTACTGAGACAACCCAGGCTCTGAAGAACACCTTCTATTCAGTATTACTGAGACATCCCAGGCTCTGAAGAACACATTCTATTATGTATTACTGAGACAACCCAGGCTCTGAAGAACACCTTCCATTATGTATTACTGAGACAACGCAGGCTCTGAAGAACACATTCTATTCAGTATATGCAATCATGTCCATGTAGTAAGCACCTTATCGACTTACTAGCCTCTACCTACCTACCCAGCCTGACCCTAGATCAGTCCCTCAACACAGACACAGTCCTCTCTGATGAGGACATTATAATATCCAGTCCTTCAACACAAACACAGTCCTCTCTGATGAGGACATTATAATATCAAGTCCTTCAACACAGACACAGTCCTCTCTGATGAGGACATCATAATATGCAGTCCTTCAACACAGACAGTCCTCTCTGATGAGGACATCATAATATCCAGTCCTTCAACACAGACACAGTCCTCTCTGATGAGGACATCATAATATCCCAAGCCGCTTCACTTCAGCTCTAATCTGAATCAGCACATTTAGTTTCTAATCATTCAATAAACAAAGTAGATATTTTTGTTCCAGAATCCTCTATCCATCAATATTCAAATAAAACAAATGTTTTAAGAAAATGTTTGAAGCACCATTGTTTTGCTGTGAGGTACAGTTCACAGCAGCTGTACCAAGGAATAGCACCTAATAACTGATTATGTTGACATCTCATTGATAGATGCCCCTCCTCTCCCTCCTCTCCTCTCTGACAGAACACATTATTCAGTGTATCCCTCCCTTTCTGTTTCTGGTCCAGATGACTCTTTTTCCCCTCATTCCAGTTCTGTTATTTCAGGAATGTCAAGAGAATTCTAGGCACGTACCGTAGTCTGTCATATATTTTTAAAAATCCACGCCATGGTCCAACCTCTCACTTTCACTCTTAACAGTCTTAAAACGTCCACTTTCCTCCGCCTTGCATTTCTTTGACCAAAATCTCATCTTAGATACTATTATCTTGGCTTATAAAAACACATCTCTCACAGCTATTTAATGTTACAATATCAACCAGATAAGGTAGAGAAGCCGAGACTAAATAGCTCCAGAGTGTCTGACATTACCGACGTGTTTATCGTGGCCAGCCACCCATTCTGTTTTTCTACACTACCATACGCAGGTTATCAATCTCTGCTTGGGCCAGATTGTGTGAATGGGACCTGCAACATCATAGCACACAGTCCTGAGATGAAAAACCTAAAAGCATTGTTCCCTTCATGATGACCAGTTTCATGTTTTTGTCTTGTTTATATTCAGATAAAGCTGCTACAAAGCTGCTAAAAAAAACGATGTAGTGAATAATAATGCAGAAACATAAAAGCCCCTCTGTCTAAAACCACATGGTTGAGTACTGTGACCAGTACTGTTCGGCTTCCCAGTTGTTTTTGCTCTCAGCAAATTGATAATCATCTCTCCATTTAAAAAACAAACAAAAACAATAATAAGTGATAAACTAGATTAGACAACAAACTAGCATTGTTAACAGTTCCTTCAACTGACTAGTTTTGGCAACACTGTCCTGTGTTGGATGTTCCCGTTAGCGTCCGTCATTTGTGCCAGGTTAGTCCTTATCTTGGAGGTGGAACCCGATGTTGGAGGTAATTTGGAGATTGATGTGATAGCACCAGAGCCCCCGTCGGTGATGCGTTTCACCGCCGTTTTGTCCCCCGTGGGAGGTTTGGGCAAGCGCCTCCTGAGCCAGGGGTGCCTGAGGGCCTGGCTGGGGGTCATGCGCAGGGCCGGTTCCCACTCCAGACACTGCTTAATGAAGTCTAGGAACAGGTGGTCATCGCAGCCCTTCAGGGCCGTCACCCACTCCTTGCTCCCGGGGGGTCCCCTCAGCTTGCCCCGGCGGGAGCGCCCCCCGTTCAGCACCACCGAACTGTCCGGCATGGTCGTCACCGTACAGTACCGGGGGTACCCCTTGGAGCTCACAAAGTTTTTGGCTCTCTTGGAGGAATCCATCAGTTTCTGCGAGGGCATGCCCAGCAGCTCGATGACGCAGGCCAGTTGGTCCCCTTCATCCTCACCCGGCAGGAGAGGGTACCCTGTGAGTAACTCTGCTAAGATACAGCCCAGGCTCCACATGTCAATAGGCATCCCATAGCGTGACCCCAGGATGACCTCAGGAGCTCTGTAAAAACGAGACTGGATGTAGGTGTAAACCCGCTGGTGCTCGTAGCAGCTGGAGCCGAAGTCGATTACCTTGATCCCGCTGCGTCCCTGCTGCTTCAGGAGAATGTTCTCTGGCTTCAAGTCACAGTGGATGATCCGGTTCTTGTGCAGAGAGTCCAGACACTGCAGGATAGAGTGGGCGAACTTCCTGACGAGCGGCAAGCTGAAGCCCTGGAACTTGTTCTTCTTGATGAGCTCGTAGAGGTTCATGCTGAGGAGTTCGAAGGTCATGCAGATGTGGTTACGGAATGTGAAGTCCTCCAGCATGTGGATCACGTTCATGGTGGAGTCTTTGTCCTGCTTCCTCAGGTGCTCCAGGATCCGGATCTCCTCAGCCGCCTGGCGGTGGAACCTCTTCTCATTCCTCACCATCTTCAGAGCCACGTGGCAGTGGGCCTTGTGGTCGTAGGCCTTCACCACCTGACCGAAGCTGCCCTTGCCAATCACCTTGAGAACCTCATAGCGGTAGGAGACGTGGTCGTGGGGCACCTGGATGTAGGAGCCCTGATCATCATCGTAGCCTCCGTTGTTAGACCCCCCGATTACCCCCGGCCTCTTCTTGGCGTTGGGACCTGTGAAGTACACCTCTGGGTAGCTGAAGATCTCATGGTGCTCGAAGGCCGTCAGCTTGGGCATGAACTGCTTCATGGCCTGCTCCGGGGTCAGGGGGGCCGGCTGGGGCTTGCTGTCGGTGGACTTTATAGAGCCTGAGCTGCCCTGCCTACACTGGACTGTGGTAGTGGTGACGTCAGGTTGCTGTCGGTCAGACAGCGCCAGCCCTGCCCGGCCGACAGGGGTCAACCCATTGGGCTGTGCAGTCAACACTGTCCGTTTGTTGCTCTTCTCCTCAAACAGCTGTTGAACATTGATCTGTTGGTGGTTCCCCACGTGGATCTGTTGGTGGTTCCCCACGTGCATGTGGTCACTCATGGTGTGCTTATTGCCTCCAACCTGGAAGAGATCAGAGAGACACAACAAGCCATTAGAAGCAGCAGCAGCAACATAGCAGGAAACAGTTTATATGTCTTTTGAACCCAAATACTTTTATGTACTATTGAGTCGAGCATGCCAATTCTTGATTCTAAAACACAGGACATTTCATGGGGCTGAAAACAGTACATTATTTGACTGAATCTCCAACCAACACAAAGGTGTGTTTCTAGATATAATCCAGCTACCACTGTGTGTGTGTGTGTGTGTGTGTTACTATAACAGCCCAGCTGATAATGGAACCAGGAAGAAGGACGCTGTAGGGAGAGTTGTGTTACTATAACAGCCCAGCTGATAGAAATGGGGGAGGAGACAACAGAAGACAAAGGGGGACTCTCTCAATCCCTGTCCCACTCTGCTCTAGACCAAATCAACAGAAAAGACAGCGCTTGACAAAGAGCCTATCAAGAGTCTGTGTGTTTTGTGTGTGTGTGTGTGTGTGTGTGTGTGTGTGTGTGTGTGTGTGTGTGTGTGTGTGTGTGTGTGTGTGTGTGTGTGTGCTGCGGGTATATTGTGATTGTGAAATAGGACACAATGATGAACAAACAGGATTTACAGACTCAACAGGATTCAAGGGATCAGCTCCCATGAGGACTAGGCTGCCTCTTAGTTAGTGTTGACCTCAGTTAGAAGTACTAGCTGCTGCTTGCTGCCAGGCCCTGTACCCTCCCTTACTCTGCATAACATAACTGACCAGCCCAGCCAGGCCCTACACCCTCCCTTACTCTGCATAACATAACTGACCAGCCCAGCCAGGCCCTACACCCTCCCTTACTCTGCATAACATAACTGACCAGCCCAGCCAGGCCCTACACCCTCCCTTACTCTGCATAACATAACTGACCAGCCCAGCCAGGCCCTACACCCTCCCTTACTCTGCATAACATAACTGACCAGCCCAGCCAGGCCCTACACCCTCCCTTACTCTGCATAACATAACTGACCAGCCCAGCCAGGCCCTACACCCTCCCTTACGCTGCATAACATAACTGACCTGCCCAGCCAGGCCCTACACCCTCCCTTACTCTGCATAACATAACTGACCAGCCCAGCCAGGCCCTACACCCTCCCTTACTCTGCATAACATAACTGACCAGCCCAGCCAGGCCCTACACCCTCCCTTACTCTGCATAACATAACTGACCAGCCCAGCCAGGCCCTACACCCTCCCTTACTCTGCATAACATAAATGACCAGCCCAGCCAGGCCCTACACCCTCCCTTACTCTGCATAACATAACTAACCAGCCCAGCCAGGCCCTGTACCCTCCCTTACTCTGCATAACATAACTGACCAGCCCCGCTCCGAGCTGATGCATATCTGATGCCCTCACAGACCATAATACAACCATGCCCCATCCAACTCTCTTTTTTCTCCCTCTCCTCTCCTCTCTCCCTCCATCTCGTTCTCCCTCTCTCTGTCTCTCAGCATTGAGTCAATGCATTCAGTGTTTGAATAATTACATGTTCTATGTTACATAAGGAAGAGGACCTCCTTCTCACCCCAGCCGGACCCTACGTGATTCTGTCAGCAGCCAAGTGGGAGACAATAGACAACGTACTGAGCTCACTACCAGGTCAAGCTATTCGCCAGAAACTCACTACCAGGTCAAGCTATTGCCTAGAAACTCACTACCAGGTCAGGCTATTCACCAGAAACTCACTACCAGGTCAGGCTATTCACCAGAAACTCACTACCAGGTCAGGCTATTCACCAGAAACTCACTACCAGGTCAGGCTATTCACCAGAAACTCACTACCAGGTCAGGCTATTCACCAGAAACTCACTACCAGGTCAGGCTATTCACCAGAAACTCACTACCAGGTCAGGCTATTCACCAGAAACTCACTACCAGGTCAGGCTATTCACCAGAAACTCACTACCAGGTCACAGTAAGTGTGTACAATATGCTTTTGCATTCCGTATACGTAGAGAGAAGTTTTAGGTCGTTTTTGGAAATGTTCGTTCATACTAACTTCAATACTCTGTCTATCTAGCTCCTTCTTTCCTATAAATGTTTACCATGAACGTAATTAGTGTATTTCCTGTGTTCCTGAGCTCCTCCCCGTCAGACCCTTCCTTAGTAGATAAGGTGATTACCTCCTCGCTCTGCAGGCATCTGGTTTTCTCTACAACATCCTGTTGCTTCATTCAGGCAGGGGTTTGTCTATTCCCCCTGTCCTACTGCTTCTAGACACACACACACACGCGCTAGACTTTTCAGACCCTGAATCTGTATGGTTAGAGCCCACATAGAGTCTATGTCTCCACAAACCATTACTGTCCTGTCTGTAGAATAGAGTCTGTCTCAATACAGTTGGTATTCCATAGGGAACACATTGTAATCAGCTGTTTAGAACTGGGTTATTACTCTGTCTGTACTCTAACCAACGGGACTACAGTTCATTTCCCTTCTAACTTCCTCTATTAATCTAGGGATGTGTCCCAAATGCCACCGTATTCCCCACATAGTGCAGTACTGTTGTGCGTATACTTTGTAGTGAACTATTAAGGGAATAGGGTGCCACTTCAGGCGCACCTAGAGGTTGCTGTGTGATAATCCATCAGAATGTGTCAGAGTACAGTAACACAGACTGGTCTACTACAGGTGTTGTTCTATTATGAGGGCAAAACAACATTACTGTTGCTTGGCTTTCCTTCAACAGATCCTAGTGGATTGAGTTGTTATTCCGGCCAGATGACAGATCCCTGGATAGAGAGGGGATAATGGTTGTAACACTAACAGCCAGCTAGCTCCTACTAACTGTACTGTAGCTAAGATACCAATACACACTGTGACATGGAATGCCTTTTAAATAAACAACTAGGCTTGCTGTATGTCTGTCTGTCTCTCTCTCTCTAACTCTGCACCGGTCCTCTGGGTTAAGGGGACAGTCAGTCCTAGTACGTCCTTGATGTAAAGGGACATTGTGTACATGTCTGTCTTTTTAAAGCACAAAGGTCATAAACTATCCATGTTCTGAAATGTTAAGCATGTCATCCTGTTCCTGATGCCTATATGTTCTCAGCTGGTCTCTGTACTATGGAACAGGAGTGAGAGGTGGTTCTCAGCAGGTCTCTGTACTATGGAACAGGAGTGAGAGGTGGTTCTCAGCAGGTCTCTGTACTATGGAACAGGAGTGAGAGGTGGTTCTCTGCTGGTCTCTGTACTATGGAACAGGAGTGAGAGGTGGTTCTCAGCAGGTCTCTGTACTATGGAACAGGAGTGAGAGGTGGTTCTCTGCTGGTCTCTGTACTATGGAACAGGAGTGAGAGGTGGTTCTCAGCTGGTCTCTGTACTATGGAACAGGAGTGATAGGTGGTTCTCAGCTGGTCTCTGTACTATGGAACAGGAGTGATAGGTGGTTCTCAGCTGGTCTCTGTACTATGGAACAGGAGTGAGAGGTGGTTCTCTGCTGGTCTCTGTACTATGGAACAGGAGTGAGAGGTGGTTCTCTGCTGGTCTCTGTACTATGGAACTGGAGTAAGGATGGGGGAGCTAAAATGCTTCCACCATGTCAACTAGTTATTTCACCATGAGACCCTGAATATCCTAAATGACCATGACAACAACGTAATACATGTCTGTTGAGAGAGAAAGAGATGGAACAGATGGAACATTCTACAACACAAGAACAACTTGAACAACATTATTATTCTCATATTATAAAAAATTGAATCTGTTAAATTATACAACACTTACTGTGTGTGTGTGTGTGTTATACCACAGAACAGTCAATAACTGAGCGGACAGAGAGCTAGCAACCTTGACAGCATTAGATAGCCCAGTTATACCACAGAACAGTCAATAACTGAGCGGACAGAGAGCTAGCAACCTTGACAGCATTAGATAGCCCAGTTATACCACAGAACAGTCAATAACTGAGCGGACAGAGAGCTAGCAACCTTGACAGCATTAGATAGCCCAGTTATACCACAGAACAGTCAATAACTGAGTGGACTGAGAGCTAGCAACCTTGACCAGTTATACCGCTAATAATAATAACTGAACATGTGACCTTATTGTGTCTCTGTCCCCTGTCCTCTCTGGATAACAATGACTGTCTGTAACACATGGAGCAACTTACTGCCAGTGACCTGCCTGGAATGGACACCAGGGCTACTTGAGCAAACGACAGGACTGTCAGGCAGTGTAGCTACTGGAATGGACACCAGGACTACTTGAACAAAAAACAGGCCTGACAGGGAGAGTAGCTACTGGAAAACGACAACAGGGCTACTTGAACAAACGACAGACCTGAACAAACGACAGACCTGGCAGCCTTCTTTGTTAGACCAGCTGAGAACCACCTCTCGCTCCAGTTCCATAGTACAGAGACCAGCTGAGAACCACCTATCACTCGAGTTCCATAGTACAGAGACCAGCTGAGAACCACCTATCACTCGAGTTCCATAGTACAGAGACCAGCTGAGAACCACCTCTCGCTCCAGTTCCATAGTACAGAGACCAGCTGAGAACCACCTATCACTCCTGTTCCATAGTACAGAGACCAGCTGAGAACATATAGGCATCAGGAACAGGATGACATGCTTAACATTTTAGAACGTGGATGGCATATTTCACTTTCATATTGTCTCAATTGTATTGGGAAGTGTACCATTTTTTTTCCAGTGAACATTTGATTTGCAGAGTTGGTCAAATCTATGTACTTGCTTTTGGATGACTAGAGGTAAATAATTGTGTAAATCAGAGATGGATATTGTAAATGTATGATACATTCTACACATTTTATGACAAGACACAACATTGTTATTACACCTAACACTGTATGAACCTGACAATAGTATCAGTACTCAGAGAACAGTGGAGTTAGACACATGACCAGATTAAATAATATCAGTACTCAGAGAACAGTGGAGTTAAACACATGACCAGATTAAATAGTATCAGTACTCAGAGAACAGTGGAGTTAGACACATGACCAGATTAAGTAGTATCAGTACTCAGAGAACAGTGGAGTTAGACACATGACCAGATTAAATAGTATCAGTACTCAGTGGAGTTAGACACATGACCATTGATTATAACTGTCCTCAACACAGAGACAGGAATTGGTGAGAAATATGGCTGTGGTTTATTTACAATTGATTTCAACATCGTGAACAAGTTTTATTTTTCATAAATCATAGTTCAAGATAAACACACTGCCCAATGGAAATCTCTAGCAGAAGAAAGCTGCTGAGCTGGTGAGAGTCTGAGTTTGTCCTCCTGACTGAGTCTATATTTACAGCTATTAGAATGAAGGGCTAAATAAAGGAATGGAGGCTCCTCCTTTAATTAGCCAGAGTCCAAATCCTCCATTACTCCAGGACACGCTTACAGAGCCTGCTGGACTACCTATCCACTGGTATTAAACCATTACAATATCATTTAATGTTTACATTTGGTAAATGTTTACATATCCCCCCCCCCCCCCAACACAGGGCCTTAGTCTCGATTGAGAAAATAAATATATATCTGTCTGAAATCAAGCGCAAACATTAGGTAGGCTAACTCCGTCG
This sequence comes from Thymallus thymallus, assembly GCA_023634145.1. Classification (NCBI taxonomy): domain Eukaryota; kingdom Metazoa; phylum Chordata; class Actinopteri; order Salmoniformes; family Salmonidae; genus Thymallus; species Thymallus thymallus. The sequence continues at coordinate 5,621,286 of CM042421.1, forward strand.
GCTAACTGTAGCTACACGGTACACAGTAAGAGGTGTTTCAACCTCCAAGACACATAGCCTCTGCTACATCCTTATCTTTGACAAATTGATTATCATAAGAAGAAATAAAACGGGTCCATTTTTTCTACAGCATGCCAACTCATACTGAATCCCAAGGTTATATTTTGGAATTCTTCCGATCTGTTCCCCCATGTGCGTTCCGAGGCGAGCAGGGAGGAAGGGCTCGTTGCTGCTACCCATCCCCCACACAACAACACCACCCAACATTATGGCCATGACTCACCTTCTATACCAGTCTGACAACATTCTAACATCGTCCACTAAGTATCAACTCAACAACACTGTAGGCATACACACAAAAAAAACGTATTCCAAAATATGGTGCTTGAGTTTGCAAGTTGCAGCACCTAAAACCAATGCCTTATTCCTGAGTAGGCTAACTATAGCTCCAAGCTTGTAATGTAGCCTAACCTATGCCGTCTGTTACGATCGTCTTAAAAGTTAGAGCACCGTACAGAGCGAATACCCTGTACAATTCCACTGTCATATACAAAAAAATATGCACACATTGCATAGGCTACTGTACGTGTAATCTAGGATTAAATTAGCTTGTTATCGAGGTATGCTGTACCTTCTGTACTCTACACGCGCTATGTCCAAACATGTACACCTCAAGTGACAGTGTGGCAAGACAACTTGTTACATTATTGCTCTTAGTTGGATCTAAACGAAACTGCGGCGCTACATTGTAACAGCCATGTAACAACCACACTCCCTGTTCGCAAACACTGCAACAGCTTGCAACAAAACATCTTTTTAGTGGATCCTATCTACGGTCTCTATAGCCTATAGGTAAGCGATGCACGATTTAAATTAAACCACAATACCCATTGCAATAGGCAGAAGGTCCATACTTGTATTATTATAGTATGGACCAGATATTTAGTCCACAATAAACCCACAAGCAAGCAGGGCTCCGTAGGCTACGTACCGTGAGCGAGTTGATATTCCTGAGAGGTGGAAGTGTGACGGGCGATGGCGGTTCTGTCGCTACTCCGGCCCGGGGACCCCCGACTCCGATTCCGGGGGAAGACTGTAGCTGGCAGATCTCACCCCCTTTGCCTGCAGATCGTACAAAATTACACACGAAATTAGATTACTCTGAATAGGCCTATTTACCCACACAGGCTACCTCAGTGTTAGTAGGCTACAGCCTCTGCATTAATCCCTTTTAAAGATAGTCTCTTAAGCAGGCACTGGGGATCATTTTAGGTGTAAATCCTTCTTGCGACAATGGCTTCGGCAAACAGGTAGCCTAATTCCAAATTATTTGTCCTTGGACAGCAGATTATGATCGCCAGAATGTAAGCTACCCTGGTTTTAGATCGTTGTGTGTCCAATGGTCATGTAGCCTATAGAGATCGTAAAAAAACATAGCCAACCAGTCACAAAACCAGTGTATATTGAAGCGCTAATGATTCCGTCGTGCTTGCAAAAATAAAGATCTGACACGCACACTGTCACGTGGGATAGTTAACACACCAGCATTTGACTTGTTTTTCATGCTTTAGAGAAAACAATCCCAGAATGGATCGCCATTAACTGCTCAAAACATAGAGCAGGGTTAGGTTATCCTAGAAAAGGCTACCCCCTCGCCAACAGACCAGGGAAACCCGAAGCGGACTGGGCGTAAACGTGTAATAAACGTTTTACAAAGGACCCGACAAAATGCATCAAATACATCGACAATATTCCGTCGGCGATACACGGTCAATCAAAGTGAGTTTAAGCGTATTGTTTAGCCCGTTCGGCTCCGTATTGTGCTTCCTTACCAGTTGGGTAGACGGCAGCGCACGGCTTCTTGGATAACATGGCCGCTGGAGAGTCACACACAGAGAAACCCAGTTCACAATCTCCCCTCCTCCCCCTCTACTCTGTGATCACCAACGTCGCTACTCCAATCAGCTACATCCAGTCTTGCATTCTCAACCTGCAACTCTGCAAAGCTGGGAAGGCTCCCACAAACACCAGCCAAAATGTTGCTTCTGCTGCAACCATAGCTTGGAAATGCAACCCAAAAACACGAACCGCTAGATACCAAAAAATATCCCGCAATAGGCTACTGCTGAACAATACAAATACAGCTCACAGTGTTTTATCAACACTAGCAACATTCGAAAATTAGTCGCAGGATGCACCTTTCTCTCTCACATACACAGTAACGTTAAATACATAGTCGGTCAACAAATTCGGGTGTAGTCTTCTCCTTATCTACTGTCCTTGCTCGCATCCACCTCTCTCTCCCTCTCTATCTTTCTCTCCCTCACTAATGAGCGTGAGATGTGGTTGGTTCGGTTGCTAAGCTGGCGACGCACCACCAGCCTAGGTTCCAGCAGGAACAGACAGACAGCCTACATCAAGGAAGTCCTCTGTCACTTGGTGATCGCTAACCCAAACACAACCAGCCCATTAATTAGTACAACATGATAGGAAGGGCTATAAGGACTTTTCTGACTTGCAACGATCCAAAATCTAAAATAGAACTTTATCTTAACTCTAACCTTAACCAAACACGTGACCCCCCCAAACCCTAACCAAATGGTTACAAATTCTGAAATTAAATATCGGTTTGCACGTCAGAAAAGTCTGTACAGCCATATCCACATATGATATTCTTCTGCACTTTGATGCCCAACTGAACCAGTATGTGTCTAATAACAGTGGCCCACATACACAAGCCCATAATGAGGCCTCCAGGAAACACACAATGGACTTCAACATGTATTATCTTTAAACAATAACAACTGAAATCCCTATTGTACATTCCTTGAACAATGAGTTTTTTAGTTGGCTGTATTTAAAAAAATAAATAAAATTAATGTCAGACTGCAAAGAGATAAAACTATGTTTCATCTGTTACAGATTCATGACATTGTATTTACACATCAACTTTATTTTAGTGCATCAACTTTACCAAACCATTATGTTATTAATTCTCATAGGCCTACAACTATCCATTTCATTGGTTGGTACTGATACTAACCTGTCTTTCATTGGTTGGTACTGATACTGACCTGTCTTGCATTGGTTGGTACTGATACTGATCTGTTTTTCATTGGTTGGTACTGATACTGACCTGTCTTTCATTGGTTGGTACTGATGATGACCTGTCTTTCATTGGTTGGTACTGATACTGACCTGTCTTTCATTGGTTGGTACTGATACTGACCTGTCTTTCATTGGTTGGTACTGATACTGACCTGTCTTTCATTGGTTGGTACTGATACTGACCTGTCTTTCATTGGTTGGTACTGATACTGACCTGTCTTTCATTGGTTGGTACTGATACTGACCTGTCTTTCATTGGTTGGTACTGATACTGACCTGTCTTTCATTGGTTGGTACTGATACTGACCTGTCTTTCATTGGTTGGTACTGATACTGACCTGTCTTGCATTGGTTGGTATTGATACTGACCTGTCTTTCATTGGTTGGTACTGATACTGACCTGTCTTTCATTGGTTGGTACTGATACTGACCTGTCTTTCATTGGTTGGTACTGATACTGACCTGTCTTTCATTGGTTGGTACTGATACTGACCTGTCTTTCATTGGTTGGTACTGATACTGACCTGTCTTTCATTGGTTGGTACTGATACTGACCTGTCTTTCATTGGTTGGTACTGATACTGACCTGTCTTTCATTGGTTGGTACTGATACTGACCTGTCTTTCATTGGTTGGTACTGATACTGACCTGATACCGACCTGTCTTTTATTCTCTTGTGCATTTCTTTTTGATGATTTAGTATAATTGCATTGTTAAGGAAGAGCTCACAAGCAAGCATTTAACTGCACTGTTTACTCCTTCTGTATCCTGTGCACGTGACAAATAAACTCTCATTTGATTTGAGCTAGAGTACAATTTGAGTGCAAAGCATTTGCAAATCTGTATTGATGCATTTTATTAGTACTGCATTAGTGATGTATTTTTTTAGTAGCCTACCTTGAAAATATGGCATGGAGTCTGTCTGGCTGGCTGGCTGCAAACTGATCCAATAGTCCCCAAGTGAAGTCAACCTTGGATTGAAGCTTGGTAGAATGGACTGATGCACTGACCACTAGAGGGTTTAGCTACTTCAACGTCTACTCCCAGTCTCAGCCCTGACCATACAGGAGTCAGGATTCAGGAGTGAACACACGCACACACACGTGTGGGGCCTCTGAAAGTAAAAATAAAAGCAGTGAGATCCTTCACTAGCATGTTGTCCCTCTGAGTCAGAGTAGAGGCCCAGATATGAAAGCAGCAAGATCCTTCACTAGCATGTTGTCCTTCTGAGTCAGAGTAGAGGCCCAGATATGGCAGTTTGCTTTCATGCAAATGAACAGCAGCCTGAAGCAACTAGGAAATAAAAAGAGAAGCAGCATGTGTTTACACACTAGCCTTCACAAGACAGTGGGAGTGTGTATTTACTATTGTCTGTACAAACATTATGTTTGAAACCAAGTGAAATGAAGAGCCATTTATGTAGGTACTGTATATGACTGAGGTACTGCTGTTTATTCTGTGAACTGAACCAGTAAGTATGCATAATGGGGAGAGTGGTGCATTGTCAAGGCCATGGCTGGTCCTCGTGAGCTGTGTGTGTGTGTATGTGTATATGTGTATGTGTGTGTATGTGTGTGTGTGTGTGTGTGTGTGTGCGCACCTCACAGCACCTCTGAATCTATATCTGTTCCATGGCTTGGATGGAATTAAACACTAGTGTTGACAGATCCAGTACTGACTAGTGTAAAGCCTTAGCAGAAACAGCAGCCTTCACTCTGTGTCAACTCACTGGACTACAAGAGGTTCGGACGGCCAACGGGTTGAGGTATTTGCATGCTCTGATTATCATTTGTCTGTCAGTTGTGAATGAATGCAACTTCCTTCACTCATCCAGACACCAAGTTGATATTCTATCGGTGTAGTCACTACATGACTTAGTCTGGGTATTAGTAGCATATTACTTTATTACTATAGTAACATGAGCAGTTGTTATAGTATGATATTGATGACAGTTGCTTCATTCCACTTAGGCAACATTAGGAGCTGTGATCAATATGGAAGGATCTTTAATCACTCACACTGCTCCCCAGACTCTTCTGTAAACACCCAATGCTTTTCAAGTTACCTCACATTGCCTATGGCCTGGTTGTATGCTTTTCAAGTTACCTCACAATGCCTATGGCCTGGTTAAGTGTTGGATCATCTGATAACTGGACTGATAATTCTAGATTGTTTTTATAAAACCATGTTCAATCATGGCACTACACCTCAAATGGGGAGAGGAGACTTTTAAACGTTGAGGTAGATGGTCAATCCCTAGCTATTGACAGTGTGGACTTGGCTGCTGCTAGCTTAACCAGACTATGAATTAGGTGTATTGTTCCAACATCGTAGACTATGCATGACATGTCCATAAAGGATTTAAAAACAGACCTATTTCTCAGAACAAAACAACCTCTTTCACATGGTGTGCTGCAGTGAGAAGACAACCCTTACTGTTGTACTCTACTGAACTCTACACACTATACTGTAGAGTAGAGGACTCTTTAACCATTGGCATAGATAATGGAGGTCATCAGGACATAGATAATGGAGTTCAGTGCATCAGGACATAGATAATGGAGGTCAGAACATCAGGACATAGATAATGGAGGTCATCAGGACACAGATAATGGAGGTCAGTGCATCAGGACATATATAATGGAGGTCAGAACATCAGGACATAGATAATGGAGGTCATCAGGACACAGATAATGGAGGTCAGTGCATCAGGACACAGATAATGGAGTTCAATGCATCAGGACATAGATAATGGAAGTCAGTGCATCGGGACATAGATAATGGAGGTCAGTGCATCAGGACATAGATAATGGAGGTCACTACATCAGGGCATAGATAATGGAGGTCATCAGGACATACATAATGGAGGTCAGTACATCAGGGCATAGATAATGGAGGTTATCAGGACATAGATAATGGTGGTCAGTACATCAGGACACAGATAATGGAGGTCAGTACATCAGATCATACAGTGCCTTTCGGAAAGTATTTAGACACCTTGACTTTTTCCACATTTTGTTACATTACAGCCTTATTCTAAAATTGATTAAATACAAAGAAATTCTCAGCAATCTACACACAATACCCCATAATGACAAAGGGAAAACAGGATTTAGAAGATTTTTGCAAATGTATTACAGATTAAAACCAGAATAACCTTTCATAAGTTTTCAGACCCTTTTTTATGAGACTCGAAATTGAGCTCAGGTGCATCTTGTTTCCATTGATCATCCTTGAGATGTTTATACAACTTGATTGGAGTCCACATGGTGAATTCAATTGATTGGACATGATTTGGAAAGGCACACACCAGTCTATATAACGTCCCACAGTTAACAGTGCATGTCAGAGCAAAAACCAAGTCATGAGGTCGAAGGAATTGTCCGTAGAACAGGATTGTGTCGAGGCACAGATCTGGGGAAGGATACCAAAAAAAGTATGCAGCATTGAAGCCAATCTGAGCAATCGGGGGAGAAGGGCCTTGGTCAGGGAGGTGACCAACAACCCGATGGTCATTCTGACAGAGCTCCAGAGTTCCTCTGTGGAGATGGGAGAACCTTCCAGAAACCCAACTATCTCTGCAGCACTCCACCAATTAGGCCTTTATGTTAGAGTGGCCAGACTGAAGCCGCTGCTGTGGGGAGGACTGCTCATAATAATCGCTGGAACGGAGTGAATGGACTGGATTTGATACCATTCCACTTACCCTACTCCTGCCATTACCATGAGCCCGTCCTCCCTACTTAAGGTGCCACCTACCTTCTGCGATATAAGGATCAAAAGTAGTGCACTATGTAGGGAATAGAGTGCCATTTGGGACGCAGCCTCTGTCTCAGAGAAATCTATGGCATGCAGCAGACATGCAGTGTAAGAAGTCACACCAGCCGCCATGGATGCATCCCAAATGGCACCCTATTCATGGCACACACAGACACAGAGAGAGAGAGAGAGAGAGAGAGAGACCATAACCCCTGGTGTTTAATTATCAGTGTGTGCACCTGATCTTCTCTGATCTGCTGCAGTGATAATGAAGCTGAGAGACAAATCACCTCATTATCATCCAAAATGGAGGAAAGGGGTGTGGTTACACCTGAGAGCAGTGCTCAGAGCACTTCAGAGCACTGCTTAGAACACCTCTCAGGCTCCCGGAGACACAGAGAACTACTGGCTTCCTTCAGGCTGTTCTTAAGAACACCTGAGGGAGTTGGTGTAGAATAGACATGCTGTGAATAGGTTAGGTAGGGAGTTGGTGTAGAATAGACATGCTGTGAATAGGTTAGGTAGGGAGTTGGTGTAGAATAGATATGCTGTAGCCTTCATCCTCTCTGCAAAATGCACCATCAGATCAAGAGAATGATAATGAGGTGTCTCCCAAGGAGAGGCAGAGGGATTTACTACAGAGAGCTCTGGAACAAAAGGGCCAGCTGCATGAAGCACACTCTCTATTCGATCCCATAATATAGTCAACTACAGAGGGAGAGAGAGTCTTTGGCCTGCATGGCCTACTGCTGGTTATCTCATCTGTTTATATTCTCACTTTTAACCAGAGTCTTTTAATAAAAAATGTCAATTTAAGATAGAGATATCTGTTTTTAATTGGATGCGTCTCAACCCACCGCATCCGACTATGTCGCACTTCCACATCTGCAGTGAAAGGTGGCAGACCATGAGGAATCTTGTCACTAAATCGTCTGTAGTGTCCGAACGGCATGGCCTACAAACTAGGACTGAGGAGAGGGACTGAACTAATGAACGTAATGGGGAGGAAGAGAAGATTACATAATCTTCTGACTGATTAATTTTCACCTAGCTACCATAACACCCCTGGGACAGAACACAAACGGGACAGAACAGTGTTACTTGTCTAGACATGCATTTGACCATGCGCTGACCTTGGCTTTGCCTGTCCGGTATTACGTTGTGTCCAGAATGTCACCCTATTCCCTATATTGGCCCTGGTCAAAAGTCGTGCACTCTAGGAGATAAGGTGCCATGGGGTACGCAGCCTAAGACCCAACCGTCACCTCACCACCACCCTCTCCTTCAGTTCAAAGACTGCTACAGTCAGCAAAGCATCCTCCCATCTCTACTGTGCAACCTGCTTGTAATGGAACATTACTATTTTCCATAGCAGAATTTATCTATAGAAATACTTGTCATGTAGGACGTACAAACCCATTATAATGCTGTCTATAATTCAGCCAGTACCTTTATCACACACAGTAGACAGAAGACTGGACTCGGCAGAATCTGTAGAATCAGTACAATATACAGAACACACTGGACTAGAAATAGAAGTAGAATCAGTATATACAGAACACACTGGACTAGAAATAGAAGTAGAATCAGTATATACAGAACACACTGGACTAGAAATAGAAGTAGAATCAGTATATACAGAACACACTGGACTAGAAATAGAAGTAGAATCAGTATATACAGAACACACTGGACTAGAAATAGAAGTAGAATCAGTATATACAGAACACACTGGACTAGAAATAGAAGTAGAATCAGTATATACAGAACACACTGGACTAGAAATAGAAGTAGAATCAGTATATACAGAACAGACTGGACTAGAAATAGAAGTAGAATCAGTATATACAGAACACACTGGACTAGAAATAGAAGTAAAATCAGTATATACAGAACACACTGGACTAGAAATAGAAGTAGAATCAGTATATACAGAACACACTGGACTAGAAATAGAAGTAGAATCAGTATATACAGAACACACTGGACTAGAAATAGAAGTAGAATCCGTATATACAGAACACACTGGACTAGAAATAGAAGTAGAATCAGTATATACAGAACACACTGGACTAGAAATAGAAGTAGAATCAGTATATACAGAACACACTGGACTAGAAATAGAAGTAGAATCAGTATATACAGAACACACTGGACTAGAAATAGAAGTAGAATCAGTATATACAGAACACACTGGACTAGAAATAGAAGTAGAATCAGTATATACAGAACACACTGGACTAGAAATAGAAGTAAAATCAGTATATACAGAACACACTGGACTAGAAATAGAAGTAGAATCAGTATATACAGAACACACTGGACTAGAAATAGGAGTAGAATCAGTATATACAGAACACACTGGACTAGAAATAGAAGTAGAATCCGTATATACAGAACACACTGGACTAGAAATAGAAGTAGAATCAGTATATACAGAACACACTGGACTAGAAATAGAAGTAGAATCAGTATATACAGAACACACTGGACTAGAAATAGAAGTAGAATCAGTATATACAGAACACACTGGACTAGAAATAGAAGTAGAATCAGTATATACAGAACACACTGGACTAGAAATAGAAGTAGAATCAGTATATACAGAACACACTGGACTAGAAATAGAAGTAGAATCAGTATATACAGAGCACACTGGACTAGAAATAGAAAGATGAAGCACACTGTATGTTTCCAGTTCATCCTTTAACTCCTCAACTCCTGTATGAGTTCAGACAGACTGCTCTCAATACGCGTGGGAATATTTTCCCAGACCATGAGACATTATGCCTTGGAGCTGAGAGCTGAGAGCTCTCCCCCACACAGCCAGCCCATATTTAGCACCACTATTTATTCATAAAGCCAGTAAGAGAGGAGCGTATCTGTGTCAATCCTGCTGTCATGTCTCTCCCACACAGCCAGCCCATATTTAGCACCACTGTTTATTCATAAAGCCATCTGGTGTGTGAAAACACTTGAAAACTCAAAACCGTCTTTCTCAAATCATCACTGTTCAATGCTATTTCAGTATGGAAACAAACAGTGAATCAAGCATTCAGTCATCCATACGACTGCAACACGTGTATAACACGTTTTTTAAAATCTTAAACACTGAGTCAAAATAATGAGCCAGTTACACATTGTGTTGCTATTTTTGACCAAACATCCATACGTCAAAATGTCCCCATTCACGATAAGAGGACATTCTTAGTGATTGTTACCATCTATCCAAAGAACTCTCTGCCCCCTGGGGCCAGCATGGGTTGTTGATGTATCCTCATCAGCACAGAAGCTAGCAGACAGACTGACTGTGTCCTTAGCTCTGCCTGAGTGAGTGGGAGGGTGAGGGTTAGAGGAGAGAGTGGGAGTCAGAGGGAGGGAGGAGCTTTAGGCTGAGGGGAAGAGGAGAGAGTGGGAGTCAGAGGGAGGGAGGAGCTTTAGGCTGAGGGGAAGAGGAGAGAGTGGGAGTCAGAGGGAGGGAGGAGCTTTAGGCTGAGGGGAAGAGGAGAGAGTGGGAGTCAGAGGGATGGAGGAGCTTTAGGCTGAGGGGAAGAGGAGAGAGTGGGAGTCAGAGGGAGGGAGGAGCTTTAGGCTGAGGGGAAGAGGAGAGAGGATGGAGGAGAATGGGGCTGAGGCTGAGAACATCCTAAACAAGTCTTTAGTCTAAACCAGTCTAAACTTGTCTTTAGTCTAAACCAGTCTAAACTTGTCTTTAGTCTAAACCAGTCTAAACTAGTCTTTAGTCTAAACCAGTCTAAACCAGTCTTTAGTCTAAACCAGTCTAAACTAGTCTTTAGTCTAAACCAGTCTAAACAAGTCTTTAGTCTAAACCAGTCTAAACCAGTCTTTAGTCTAAACCAGTATAAACCAGTCTTTAGTCTAAACCAGTCTTTAGTCTAAACCAGTCTTTAGTCTAAACCAGTCTAAACCAGTCTTAAGTCTAAACCAGTCTAAACTAGTCTTTAGTCTAAACCAGTTTAAACCAGTCTTTAGTCTAAACCAGTCTAAACCAGTCTTTAGTCTAAACCAGTCTAAACCAGTCTTTAGTCTAAACCAGTCTAAACCAGTTTTTAGTCTAAACCAGTCTTTAGTCTAAACCAGTCTTCAGTCTAAACTCTGTACATTGTGATATTGTTGTATGGTGGTATTATACATGTTGTATTATAGATACACTACCGTTCAAAAGTTTGGGGTTACTTAGAAATGTCCTTGTTTTTGAAAGAAAATCTAGCTGGATTGTAGCTGGAAACGGCTGATTTTTAATGGAATATCTACATATGCGTACAGAGGCCGATTATCAGCAACCATCACTCCTGTGTTCCAATAGAAAATCCTTTTGCAATTATGTTAGCACAGCTGAAAGCTGTTGTGCTGATTAAAGAAGCAATAAAACTGGCCTTCTTTAGACTAGTTGAGTATCTGGAGCAATTTGAAACAAAGAACTTTCTTCTGAAACTCATCAGTCTATTCTTGTTCTGAGAAATGAAGGCTACTCCATGCGAGAAATTGCCAATAAACTTAGGATCTCGTACAACGCTGTGTACTACTCCCTTCACAGAATAATGCAAACGGGCTCTAACAAGAATAGAAAGAGGAGTGGGAGGCCCTGGTGCACAACTGAGCAAGAGGACAAGTACATTAGAGTGTCTAGTTTGAGAAACAGATGCCTCACAAGTCCTCAACTGGCAGCTTCATTAAGTCTCAACGTCAACAGTGAAGAGGCGACTCCGGGATGCTGGCCTTCTAGGCAGAGTTGCAAAGAAAAAGCCATATCTTCCTCTGTCCAGTGTCTGTGTATTTTTGCCCATCTTAATCTTTTCTTTTTATTGGCCAGTCTGAGATATGTCTTTTTCTTTGCACGTCACAGATACATCTGAGCCAGGCAAGGAGGGAGGAAGGACAGCCGCTCATGCAGGGGAAGGATGGATTCCTCTGAACACGTTACAGATACATCTGAGCCAGGTAGGTAGGGAGGAAGGACAGCCGCCCATGCAGGGGAAGGATTGATCACTCTGAACACGTCACAGATACATCTGAGCCAGGTAGGGAGGGAGGAAGGACAGCCGCCCATGCAGCGGAAGGATGGATCCCTCTGAACACATTGGTTGCCGTCGGCTTGGCTAATGACAGAGGAACGAGCAGCAGGAGGCCTGGGGCAGGCGTGGGCCAGCCTGTCTCTAAGCTGTCTTTAACCTGTCTCTAACCTGTCTCTAACCTGTCTTTAACCTGTCTCTAACCTGTCTCTAGCCTGTCTCTAACCTGTCTCTAGCCTGTTTCTAACCTGTCTCTAACCTGTCTCTATCCTGTCTCTAGCCTGTCTCTAACCTGTCTCTATCCTGTCTCTAGCCTGTCTCTAGCCTGTCTCTAACCTGTCTCTAGCCTGTTTCTAACCTGTCTCTAACCTGTCTCTATCCTGTCTCTAGCCTGTCTCTAACCTGTCTCTATCCTGTCTCTAGCCTGTCTCTATCTCTGCTACTGTATAGATTTAGACTGGGAAACAGGAGTGGAGGAAATGAGAGGAGAGCTCAGTACAACAGAATGGGAGAGGAGTAGAGAGGAGAGGAGAGCCCAGTACAACATACTGGGAGAGGAGAGGAGAGGAGATGGGAGCCCAGGACAACAGACTGGGAGAGAAGAGGAGAGCCCAGGACAACAGACTGGGAGAGGAGAGGAGAGGAGAGGAGAGGAGAGGAGAGGAGAGGAGAGGAGAGGAGAGGAGAGGAGAGGAGAGGAGAGGAGAGGAGAGGAGAGGAGAGGAGAGGAGAGGAGAGGAGAGGAGAGGAGAGGAGAGGAGAGGAGAGGAGAGGAGAGGAGAGCCCAGGACAACAGACTGGGAGAGGAGAGGAGAGGAGAGGAGAGGAGAGGAGAGGAGAGGAGAGGAGAGGAGAGGAGAGGAGAGGAGAGGAGAGGAGAGGAGAGGAGAGGAGAGGAGAGGAGAGGAGAGGAGAGGAGAGGAGAGGAGAGGAGAGGAGAGGAGAGGAGAGCCCACTACAGCAGATGGCCCCATCTACTGTACCATGGGCAGCCAGACACCAGGGATGAGGGTTGGAGGTGTTAGTGTGTCCAAAAAGGCATTCTATTCCCTATAAAGCCTATGGGCCCTGGTCAATAGTAGTGCACTATAAAGGGAATAGGGTGTCATTTGGGATGCAGGAGGTGGTTGGAGGGTGGTGGTGTTACAGGGTTCAGATTAAACACTAAGACAGATGGGATCTCATCATGGATGATAGATAGTCCACAAGCTTCAGTAACCAGCTAGAGACACCATTCCCCCTTTCCTCCTCCTCCTCTCATCCTCTCCCCCTCTCCTCTTCTCCTCCTCTCCTCTCCTCTCCTCCCTTTTTCTTGTTGGAGAGTTAATCCAGTTTTGACTAGGAGCTTTCTTTCTATATCCCCCAGAACTTTCATCTCTCTCATCCCCTCTTTAACTCCCTCTGGTCTGAGGACATATGGACACACACACACACACACACACACACGCACACACACACACACACACACACACACACACACACACACACACACACACACACACACACACACACACACACACACACACACACACACACACACACACACACACACACACACACACACACACACACACACACACACACACACACACACACACACACACACACACACACACACACACACACACACACACACACACACACACA
>CM042421.1:5639832-5644832 GCA_023634145.1 Thymallus thymallus
ACCACTATGATTATTATTTGACCCTGCTGGTCGTCTATGAACGTTTGAACACCTTGGAGAAAGAACTGGCCTTAATGGACATGAATTGTTATGATCTCCACCCGGCACAGCCAGAAGAGGACGGGCCACCACTCAGAGTCTGGTTCCTCTCTAGGTTTCTTTCTAGGTTTTTGCCTTTCTAGGGAGTTTTTCCTAGCCACCGTGCTTCTACATCTGCATTGCTTGCTGTTTGGGGTTTTAGGTTTCTGTATAGCACTTTGTGACATCGGCTGATGTAAAAAGGGCTTTATAAATACATTTGATTTGATTTGATTTGATGCCATAGAGGATAACCATCCTGGTCATGATGCCATTTCACACCAGACAGGATAACGATCTCCAGATGAATTGCTCTCATGCAGAACTCAGGCAGCAGCGATATATTAGACTGAGCAGCAGTGTTATATTAGACTGAGCAGCAGTGATATATTACACTGAGCAGCAGTGATATATTAGACTGAGCAGAAGTGATATATTAGACTGAGCAGCAGTGATATGTTAGACTGATTAGCAGTGATATATTAGACTGATTAGCAGTGATATATTAGACTGATTAGCAGTGATATATTAGACTGATTAGCAGTGATATATTAGACTGATTAGCAGTGATATATTAGACTGAGCAGCAGTGATATATTAGACTGAACAGCAGTGATATATTAGACTGATTAGCAGTGATATATTAGACTGATTAGCAGTGATATATTAGACTGATTAGCAGTGATATATTAGACTGAGCAGCAGGGATATTTTAGACTGATTAGCAGCGATATTGTCATGAGCGGGTGCACACACAGACCAAGATGCAGCGCAGGGATAGTAGTTCGTCATCTTTTATTTATACTATGTAATAATTTGAATAAATACTATGTATAAACAAAAACAAATTACGAACTAAAGAACACAAACAAACACTATAGACAAACGTCACGTTCACAAAACACACGAATGAACGGACGTAAAAAAAGCACACTTACTTTAACCGTGACTGCGAAATACATCGACAACGACCCACACCAGAGTGAAGGACAGACAAACATATATAGGATCCCTAATTAGAGACAATGCGGTGCAGCTGCCTCTAATTAGGGATCCAACCCAAAACCCACACAGACACAGAAAAGAAAGACACTGTCAGACTCTGACCATAGCTACATAGAGAAGCAAATAGGCTTCTCTATGGCCAGAGCCTGACAGTGCCCCCCCCCCCAAGGCGCGGACTCCCGGACGCCAAAAAAAAACAAAAAACACACAAATACAAGGGGGGGTTAATAGGGAGGGAAGACTAGTCCATCGGGGGCAGCTCTGGCTCCGGCCAAGTGGACAGTTTTCTCTCATGCCCCTTCTTTATAACCGGGCCCGGACTGGGTACCGGTGGAGCAAACGGCTCCGGCCATGGAGCGGGGAAAACAACCGGGCCCGGACTGGGCACCGGTGGGGTAAACGGCTTCGGCCATGGAGCGGGGAAAACAACCGGACCCGGACTGGGCACCGGTGGGGCAAACGGCTCCGGCCATGGAGTGGGGAAAACAACCGGGCAAGGACTGGGCACCGGCGGGGCAAACGGCTCTGGCCATGGAGAGGGGAAAACAACCGGGCCAGGACTGGGCACCGGTGGTCAAAACGGCTCCGGCCATAGAGCGGGGCAAACAACCGGTCCTGGACTGGGCACCGGTGGGGCGGACTGCTCAGGCTCTGGAGCGGAGCAGACGGCTGAACCCGGACTGGATACCGGTGGAGCGGACTGCTCTGGCACTGGAGCGGAGCAGACGGCTGGACCCGGATTGGGCACCGGTGTAGCGGACTGCTCTGACTCTGGAGCGGAGCAGAAGGCTGGACCCGGATTGGGCACCGGTACGGCGGACTGCTCTGGCACTGGAGCGGAGCAGACGGCTGGACCCGGAATGGGCCCCGGTGGAGTGGACTGCTCTGGCACTGGGGCGGAGCAGACGGCTGGACCCGGAATGGGTACCGGTGGAGCGGACTGCTCTGGCCCTGGAGCGGAGCAGCCGGCTGGACCCGGAATGGGCACCGGTGTAGCGGACTGCTCTGGCACTGGAGCGGGGACCTTCGCCGGAGGTTCCGGGCTGCGGACCTTCGCCGGAGGTTCCGGCTGCGGACCTTCGCTGTAGGCTTCGAGCTATGGACCTTCGCTGGAGGTTCCGGGCTACGGAGGGCCGGCACATGACGTACCGGACTGGGGAGGCGCACCGGAGGTCGGATGCGTGGAGCTGGCACAGGAAGCACCTGGCTAGACGCACGCACTGGAGGTCAGGTGCGGGGAGCCGGCATGGGTCGTACCGGACTGGGAAGGCGCACCGGAGGTCGGATGCGTGGAGCCGGCACTGGAAGCACCTGGCTGGGCGCACGCACTGGAGGTCGGGTGCGGGGAGTAGGGCAGAGGTCCGGACCCGGACTGGACATCGGTGAAGTGGATTTCTCTGGCCTGGGAGTGGAGACGACGACCGGACCCGGACTGGGCACCAGTGGAGCGGACTGCTCTGGCATGGGGGTGGAGTAGACGATCAGACCCAGACTGGGCACTGGAGGGGCGGATTGCTCTGGCAGGGAGGTGGAGTAGATTACCAGACCGGGACTGGGTACCGGTGGAGCGGACTGCTCCGGCCTGGGAGTGGAGTAGACGACCGGACCTGGACTGGACCACTCCGCCATCTCCCTCTCGACCTCTATCTCCACCAATTCCTCCAGAACCTCTCCAAAATGCTCCTCCAGATACTCCTCCTCCACCTTGCTCTGAGCCCCCATCTATACTTCGGCCTTCCCATGCTCCACCGGGGAGGTGGTATTGGCTCCTCCTGCCAGTAGCCAGACCACCCCCACAATGCGGTGCAGCTGCCTCTAATTAGGGATCCAACCCAAAACCCACACAGAAACAGAAAAGAAAGACACTGTCAGACTCTGACCATAGCTACATAGAGAAGCAAATAGGCTTCTCTATGGCCAGAGCCTGAAAGGTATATTAGACTGAGTAGCAGCGATATATTAGACTGAGTAGCAGTGATATATTAGACTGATTAGCAGTGATATATTAGACTGAGTAGCAGCGATATATTAGACTGAGTAGCAGTGATATATTAGACTGATTAGCAGTGATATATTAGACTGAGTAGCAGTGATATATTAGACTGATTAGCAGTGATATATTAGACTGAGTAGCAGCGATATATTAGACTGATTAGCAGTGATATATTAGATTGATTAGCAGTGATATATTAGACTGATTAGCAGTGATATATTAGACTGAGTAGCAGCGATATACAGTGACTTCAGAAAGTATTCAGCCACATTTTGTAAAGCCTTATTCTAAAATAGATGAAATAAAACAAAAATCTTCATCAATCTACACACAATACCCCATAATGACAAAGCAAAAAAATAGAAATGTTTTCAGTTATTAAAAATAAAAAACAGAAATACCTTATATACATTAGTATTCAGACCCTTTGCTAACAGACTCGAAATTGAACTCAGGTGCATCGTGTTTCCATTGATCATCCTTGAGATGTTTCTACAGCTGTGGTAAATTCAATTGATTGGACTTGATTTGGAAAGACACACACCTGTCTATATAAGGTCCCTTAGTTGACAGTGCATGTCAGAGCAAAAACCAAGCCAGTAGGTGTGTCAAGGCACAGATCTGTGGAAGGTTACCAAAACTTTTCTGCATCATTGAAGGTCCCCAAGAACACAGTGGCCTCTATCATTCTTAAATGGTAGCAATCGAGAGCAATCGAGAGCAAACGGCTTTGGTCAGGGAGGTGACCAAGAACCCGATGGTCACTCTGACAGAGCTCCAGAGTTCCTCTGTGGAGATGGGAGAACATTCCAGAAGAACAACCATCTTTGCAGCACTCCACTAATCAGGACACCACCTAAAGACTCTCAGACCATGAGAAACAAGATTCTCTGGTGTGATGAAACCAAGATTGTACTATTTGGCCTTAATGCCAAGTGTCACGTCTGGAGGAAACCTGGCACCATCCTTACGGTGAAACATAGGGGTGGCAGCATCATGCTGGGGGGATGTTTTTCAGCGGCAGGGACTGGGAGACTAGTCAGGATTGAGACATAGATGAACAGAGCAAAGTACAGAGAGATCCTGGACGAAAACCTGTTCCTAAAGGGAACATTCCTGTCCTGGAGCATCACATTGGGCTTCTCCTGTCGTGTCCACCTGCAGTATGTCAAATAATGTGACATTTAACTATTGTAGTTACACAATATGTCTGACATAATATTTAATTATTGTAGTTATACAGTATGTCTGACATTGTATTTAACTATTGTAGTTATACAGTGTGTCTGACATAGTATTTAATTATTGTAGTTATAC
Source organism: Thymallus thymallus (assembly GCA_023634145.1). Lineage (NCBI taxonomy): Eukaryota > Metazoa > Chordata > Actinopteri > Salmoniformes > Salmonidae > Thymallus > Thymallus thymallus. The sequence goes on from CM042421.1 coordinate 5,644,226, forward strand.
AGTATGTCTGACATAGTATTTAATTATTGTAGTTATACAGTATGTCTGACATTGTATTTAACTATTGTAGTTATACAGTATGTCTGACATTGTATTTAACTATTGTAGTTATACAGTATGTCTGACATTGTAATTAACTATTGTAGTTATACAGTATGTCTGACATAGTTTTTCATTATTGTAGTTATACAGTATGTCTGACATTGTATTTAACTATTGTAGTTATACAGTATGTCTGACATAGTATTTATATGCCAAACATGGTGACATATTAGCATGTGAGTCCTTAACAGCCCAGCTGATTGGCACTGATCTTTCTCCCTGCTCGCCCAAAATACCTCCATCTTTCTCCCTGGGGGTGTTGAGGGCACTCTGTGTTTAAAAACAGCTGATGGGATGAGGATAGAGGCAGGGGGGGGGGGGGCTTTAGAACTTTAGAACACTCCTTACTGGTCTTGGCAGAGGTGCGATCGAGGCTGGTTAGGGAAGGGGCCAGGATTCTAAACTGGCCAAATGAACCCACTCACCCTGGCCTCCCCAAGAGAGGGTGGTAGAGAGGAGAGTGAGTCTAGAACGTGTGGAAGGGTATACCTAGTCAGTTGCACAA
>CM042421.1:5649832-5707332 GCA_023634145.1 Thymallus thymallus
CAATTGCCACCCTATTACCTACATAGTGCTCAACTGTTAGCCATTTGAGACTTAACCAATGTCTTTGCTAGTTCCATTGGGAATCTTTCCAGGAAGTGATTGGAAACACTTTCTCAACAACAAAGCACACTGCTTCTGTTACATCATCAACATAAGCCGAAAACAACTACAAGGAAGCAAGCAGTGCAACATCAGCACATTAAACAACTGAGGCCAAAGACATAAAACCACTAAATACACCATTTGATGTTTGTGAGAACTGTGAGAGATGGTGTTTTAAGTGCAGGAGAGAATATGTCTGGTCTAGGTCACTGTCTTGTTCCATTTTGTCTTGTTTACTTGTAAGGGTTCGTTAGTTCTGAATGAGTAGAGTTAGCTTGCCAACTAAAAGCATCATTTACAACCCATTTGAATTAATCAGAGGGCCAAGTCTGACTCACATACTAAGTAGAGAGAGAGAGAGAGAGAGAGAGACTGCATCTCTTCATCTTTGCCTGTACAACTAAGGATCTCTTCATTAAATCTGAAGAGAGGCTTCAAATATGTAAGGGGTTTATTTCTGCATTTTATAGATCCATTAGACCAGTGGTTCCCAACCTGGTACTAGGACCCCTGGGGGTACTTGGCCTATCCACAGGGGGTACTTGAGAAGACTCATGAGACCATAGGCCTACTTGTAAAATGCACACGAGGGGGTACTTCAAGGGTACTCCGGGCAGAGAGTACCAAATTCAGTTGGTGGTACAGTAACTGAAAAAGGTTGGGAACCACTGTATTAGACCATGTGTGTGCGTGCCTCTGCGTGTATGATGTTATCTTCCTGATGTGCTAGAGTTGTCCACAAGGTGAAGCTCTTGCTCCTCAAACTGATCAACATCAACCAGAGCCAGCTGGAAGTATTGGTGGTACTGAGACCAGTGGAGGCTGGTGGGAGGAGCTATAGGAGGATGAGCTAATTCCAATGGCTGGAATAGAATACATGGAATGGAGTCAAACATGTGGTTTCTATAAGACAGACATAAGTTATATAATACTGCTGAGGGGATCAATAAGACAGACTTCAGTTCTATATTACTGCTGAGGGGATCAATAAGACAGACTTCAGTTCTATATTACTGCTGAGGGGATCAATAAGACCCACTGATGCAATATAAGACCTGGGTTTAGCCCACTGATGGAATATAGATAGATAGAAGTATTAGATCCAGTGTCACTCTCTCTGTGAGAAATATAGGACTGAAGTCTGTCTTATTGATCCCCTCAGCAGTAATATAGAACTGAAGTCTGTCTTATTGATCCCCTCAGCAGTAATATAGAACTGAAGTCTGTCTTATTGATCCCCTCAGCAGTAATATAGAACTGAAGTCTGTCTTATTGATCCCCTCAGCAGTAATATAGAACTGATGTCTGTCTTATTGATCCCCTCAGCAGTAATATAGAACTGAAGTCTGTCTTATTGATCCCCTCAGCAGTAATATAGAACTGATGTCTGTCTTATTGATCCCCTCAGCAGTAATATAGAACTGATGTCTGTCTTATTGATCCCCTCAGCAGTAATATAGAACTGATGTCTGTCTTATTGATCCCCTCAGCAGTAATATAGAACTGAAGTCTGTCTTATTGACAGGTGTGGCTGTCAGCATGATCATTACACAGGTGCACCTTGTGCTGGGGACAATAAAAGGCCACTCTAAAATGTGCATTTTTTTCACGCAACACAATGCCATAGAGCATGCAATTGCCATGCTGACTGCAGGAATGTCCACCAGAGCTGTTTCCAGAGAATTTAATGTTAATTTGCCTACCATAAGCCGCCTCCAACGTCGTTTTAGAGAATTTGGCAGTACGTTCAACCGGCCTCAGAACCGCAGACCATGTGAAGACCACGCCAGCCCAGGACCTTCACATCCGGCTTCTTCACCTGCGGGATCGTCAGAGGGGGGAGGGTGGGGTGATGAGGAGTATTTATGCCTGTATAAAGCCCTTTTGTGGGAAAAAAATCAGTCAGATTGGCTGGGCCTGGCTTCCCAGTGGGTGGGCCTGGCTCCTAAGTGGAAATCCAATCATGTGAAATCCATAGATTAGGGCCTAATTAATTTATTTAAATTGGCGTATTTCCTTATATGAACTGTAACGCAGCAAAATCTTATATTCTTATATTTTTGTTCAGTATACATCAGTGGGTTGCAGGGCTGTGGTGGAGATGCTGTGGTTAAGAACATTTGGTTTTGAGGATGAGACACTAGAGGGCAGTGTTTTCACACTTACAGCATCAAAGATGGCTGTCTTCTGGAAAGGTATTGGACATAACTTCTCTCTCTCTCTCTGTCACTCTCTCTACCCCCCTCCCTCCTCCTCTCTCTCTCTCTGGGCCCCTTGAGGTGACTTCTGGTTCTTGGAAATCCCCATGGTGGCCGTCTGGTCAGGACTCTGGATTGACAGTAAGGCTGGTCTGTTACTGGAAGTGTGTGTGTTGGTGCGTGTGTGAGTGAGTGAATGTGTGTGTTGGTGCGTGTGTGAGTGAGTGAATGTGTGTGTTGGTGCGTGTGTGAGTGAGTGAATGTGTGTGTTGGTGCGTGTGTGAGTGAGTGAATGTGTGTGTTGGTGCGTGTTTGAGTGAGTGAATGTGTGTGTTGGTGCGTGTTTGAGTGAGTGAATGTGTGTGTTGGTGCGTGTGTGAGTGAGAGTGAATGTGTGTGTTGGTGCGTGTGTGAGTGAGTGAATGTGTGTGTTGGTGCGTGTGTGAGTGAGTGAATGTGTGTGTTGGTGTGTGTGTGAGTGAGTGAATGTGTGTGTTGGTGTGTGTTTGAGTGAGTGAATTAATGTGTGTGTTGGTGCGTGTGTGAGTGAGTGAATGTGTGTGTTGGTGCGTGTGTGAGTGAGTGAATGTGTGTGTTGGTGCGTGTGTGAGTGAGTGAATGTGTGTGTTGGTGCGTGTGTGAGTGAGTGAATGTGTGTGCTGGTGCGTGTGTGAGTGAGTGAGTGAATGTGTGTGTTGGTGCGTGTGTGAGTGAGTGAATGTGTGTGTTGTGCGTGTGGGAGTGAGTGAATGTGTGTGTTGGTGCGTGTGTGAGTGAGTGAATGTGTGTGTTGGTGCGTGTGTGAGTGAGTGAATGTGTGTGTTGGTGCATGTGTGAGTGAGTGAATGTGTGTGTTGGTGCGTGTGTGAGTGAGTGAATGTGTGTGTTGGTGTGTGAGTGAGTGAATGTGTGTGTTGGTGCGTGTTTGAGTGAGTGAATGTGTGTGTTGGTGCGTGTGTGAGTGAGAGTGAATGTGTGTGTTGGTGCGTGTGTGAGTGAGTGAATGTGTGTGTTGGTGCGTGTGTGAGTGAGTGAATGTGTGTGTTGGTGCGTGTGTGAGTGAGTGAATGTGTGTGTTGGTGCGTGTGTGAGTGAGTGAATGTGTGTGTTGGTGCGTGTTTGAGTGAGTGAAGGTGTGTGTTGTGCGTGTGTGAGTGAGTGAATGTGTGTGTTGGTGCGTGTGTGAGTGAGTGAATGTGTGTGTTGGTGCGTGTGTGAGTGAGTGAATGTGTGTGTTGGTGCGTGTGTGAGTGAGTGAATGTGTGTGTTGGTGCATGTGTGAGTGAGTGAATGTGTGTGTTGGTGCGTGTGTGAGTGAGAGTGAATGTGTGTGTTGGTGCGTGTTTGAGTGAGTGAATGTGTGTGTTGGTGCGTGTTTGAGTGAGTGAATGTGTGTGTTGGTGCGTGTGTGAGTGAGAGTGAATGTGTGTGTTGGTGCGTGTGTGAGTGAGTGAATGTGTGTGTTGGTGCGTGTGTGAGTGAGTGAATGTGTGTGTTGGTGCATGTGTGAGTGAGTGAATGTGTGTGTTGGTGCGTGTATGAGTGAGAGTGAATGTGTGTGTTGGTGCGTGTGTGAGTGAGTGAATGTGTGTGTTGTGCGTGTGTGAGTGAGTGAATGTGTGTGTTGGTGCGTGTGTGAGTGAGTGAATGTGTGTGCTGGTGCGTGTTTGAGTGAGTGAATGTGTGTGTTGGTGCGTGTGTGAGTGAGTGAATGTGTGTGTTGGTGCGTGTGTGAGTGAGTGAATGTGTGTGTTGGTGCGTGTGTGAGTGAGTGAATGTGTGTGTTGGTGCATGTGTGAGTGAGTGAATGTGTGTGTTGGTGCGTGTGTGAGTGAGAGTGAATGTGTGTGTTGGTGCGTGTTTGAGTGAGTGAATGTGTGTGTTGTGCGTGTTTGAGTGAGTGAATGTGTGTGTTGGTGCGTGTGTGAGTGAGAGTGAATGTGTGTGTTGGTGCGTGTGTGAGTGAGTGAATGTGTGTGTTGGTGCGTGTGTGAGTGAGTGAATGTGTGTGTTGGTGCGTGTGTGAGTGAGTGAATGTGTGTGTTGGTGCGTGTATGAGTGAGAGTGAATGTGTGTGTTGGTGCGTGTGTGAGTGAGTGAATGTGTGTGTTGTGCGTGTGTGAGTGAGTGAATGTGTGTGTTGGTGCGTGTGTGAGTGAGTGAATGTGTGTGTTGGTGCGTGTTTGAGTGAGTGAATTTGTGTGTTAGTGCGTGTGTGACTGAGTGAATGTGTATGTTGGTGCGTGTGTGAGTGAGTGAATGTGTGTGTTGGTGTGTGTGTGAGTGAGTGAATGTGTGTGTTGGTGCGTGTGTGAGTGAGTGAATGTGTGTGTTGGTGCGTGTGTGAGTGAGTGAATGTGTGTGTTGGTGCGTGTGTGAGTGAGTGAATGTGTGTGTTGGTGCGTGTGTGAGTGATTGATTGTGTGTTTGTGCGTGTGTGAGTGAGTGAATGTGTGTGTTGGTGCGTGGTTGAGTGAGTGAATGTGTGTGTTGGTGTGTGTTTGAGTGAGTGAATGTGTGTGTTGGTGCATGTGTGAGTGATTGATTGTGTGTGTTGGTGCGTGTGTGAGTGAGTGAGTGAATGTGTGTGTTGGTGCGTGTTTGAGTGAGTGAATGTGTGTGTTGGTGCGTGTTTGAGTGAGTGAATGTGTGTGTTGGTGCGTGTTTGAGTGAGTGAATGTGTGTGTTGTGCATGTGTGAGTGAGTGAATGTGTGTGTTGGTGCGTGTGTGAGTGAGTGAATGTGTGTGTTGGTGCGTGTGTGAGTGATTGATTGTGTGTTGGTGCGTGTGTGAGTGAGTGAATGTGTGTGTTGGTGCGTGGTTGATTGAGTGAATGTGTGTGTTGGTGTGTGTTTGAGTGAGTGAATGTGTGTGTTGGTGCATGTGTGAGTGATTGATTGTGTGTGTTGGTGCGTGTGTGAGTGAGTGAGTGAATGTGTGTGTTGGTGCGTGTTTGAGTGAGTGAATGTGTGTGTTGGTGCGTGTTTGAGTGAGTGAATGTGTGTGTTGGTGCGTGTTTGAGTGAGTGAATGTGTGTGTTGGTGCATGTGTGAGTGAGTGAATGTGTGTGTTGGTGCGTGTTTGAGTGAGTGAATGTGTGTGTTGGTGCGTGTGTGAGTGAGTGAATGTGTGTAACAGAGAGAGTTCACTCAGCTGCGGTTAGAGAAGTTGATGATTTCTCTATAGTGTGATACGTCAGCGTTTCCCATCACAAGGGGAAAATAACTCCAGCAAACTTTACATTCAATACTGAAACCGAGATCTCTAATGTTACTGAAACCAATATATTAATAGACTATATACTTAATACATACAAACCCTGAATTCATACATACGAATCTATAGATACATACATACCCCACTTCATACATACATAGCCCTGCTATTTAAAAAAATAAAACAATTCTAATCAATTTTTTTACTTAATAACATTTATTTTTCTTAAAACTACATTGTTGGTTAAAGGCTTGTAAGTAAGCATTTCACTGTAAGGTCTACGCCTTTACATACACTGGCAAAACCGTATTCAGCATGCAAACATATACATTCACTGGCAAAACCACATTCAGAATGCAAACCTATACATTCACTGGCAAAACCACATTCAGCATGCAAACCTACACATACAGTGCATTCGGAAAGTATTCAGACCCCTATACTTTTTCCACATTTTGTTACGTTACAGCCTTATTCTGAAATTGATGAAATACATTTTCCCCTCATCAATCCACACACAATACCCCATAATTATGAAATGAAAACAGGTTTTTAGAATTTTTGACACATTTATAAAAAAAAAAAACAGAAATACAGAATTATTCAGACCCTTTGATATGAGACTCGAAATTGAGCTCAGGTGCATCCTGTTTCCACTAATCATCCTTGAGATGATTAGAGTCCACCTGTGGTAAATGCAATTGATTGGACATGATTTGGAAAGGCACACACCTGTCTATATAACGTCCCACAGTTGACAGTGCATGTCAGAGTAAAAACCAAGCCATGAGGTCGAAGAAATTGTCCGTAGAGCTCCGACACAGGATTGTGTCGAGGCACAGATCTGGGGAAGGGTATCAAAAAATGTCTGCTGTATTGAAGGTCCCCAAGAACACAGTGGCCTCCATCATTCTTAAATCGAAGAAGTTTGGAACCACCAAAACTCTTCCTAGAGCTGGCCGCCCGGCCAATCTGAGCAATCGGGGGAGAAGGGCCTTGGTTAGGGCAGTAACCAAGAACCCGATCACATTGACAGAGCTCCAGAGTTCCTCTGAGGAGATGGGAGAACCTTTTAGAATGACAGCCATTTCTGCAGAACTTCACCAATCAAGTCTTTCTGATAGTGGCCAGACTGAAGCCACTCCTCAGTAAAAGGCACATGACAGCCTGCTTGGAATTTGCCAAAAGGCACCTAAAAGACTCTCAGATCATGAGAAACAAGATTCTCTGGTCTGAAGAAATTAAGATTGAACACTTTGGCCTGAGTGTCATGTCTGGAGGAAACCTGGCACCATCCCTACGGTGAAGCATGGTGGCAGCATCATGCTGTGTTTTTCAGCGGCTGGGACTGGGAGACTAGTTAGCATTGAGGGACAGTTGAACGGAGTATAGAGAGATCCGAGAAGGTTCACCTTCCAACAGGACAACAACCTTAAGCACACAGCCAAGACAATGCAGGAGTGGCTTCGGGACATGTCTCTGAGTGTCCTTGAGTGGCCCAGCCACTGCAGTATCTGCAGAGAAGAATGGGAGAAACTCCCTAAATACAGGAGTGCCACGGTTGTAGCGTCATACCCAAGAAGACTCGAGGCAGTAATCGCGGCCAAAATTAAGTAAAGGGTCTGAAATACTTATGTAAATGTAATATTTCATTTTTATTAATTTATATAAATTGGCAAAAATGTCTAAAAACCTGTTTTTTCTCTGTCATTTTGGGGTATTGTGTGCAGATTGATGAGGAAAAAAACGCAGGAATCCATTTTGGAAGAAGGCTGATATGTAACAAAATGTGGAAAAAGTCAAGGGGTCTGAATACTTTCCAAATGCACTGTACACTGACAAAACCACATTCAGCATGCAAACCTATACATACGCTGACAAAAAACACATTACACTGTATGTCCTATGTGGACAATTAAACTAATGATTGTGGTAACAACACAATAAAACCAATGTTATATAACTACAATGGTTAAATAGAAATAGAAATAGATTGGAATAATTAACTTCTCGATGTTGGCCTTGTCATAATTTACCTATCAATCTATAATTAAGGCAATATTTAGTTGACATTTTAAACTGTTCTGTGAGACGTGTACACTCCCACAACTCTACACACTCTTCGCTGTCTTGCAACTGCTGACAATGCATAGGAAGTGACACATGGGTTAAACACTTGCAGAAATCCCACAGAAGATGCAACTGTCTCCCCTGTTATGTAGATGAGGAGTCGTATGTCACCCGTGTTGACTACAATGGTTAAATGTCCCTATTTTTTTTTTTACATATTTTCCTGAGACTGTTGATGTGTCATACATGTATCCCAACCTTCAACCACAGAGTTGACAATCCCAATATCATCACATTGACGCAGCCTAAGTCACCCTACAGTGGGCATAATAAGTCACTGATAAATCATTGTGTAGGCCCGTACTGCATTGAATGGATATTGTCCATATTGATTAATGAATTCAATCAATATCACACACTAAAGTAAAATGGTGTTTGAAGGTCTTAACAGTCCAACTGAGAAGATGATGAGTAGATGTTGTGAGTTAAATCACATGAGGAAGATGGCTGGAAGCAGGAAGAAACACTCACCACTATGAAGCATTACAGAAAGCCACCAACAACATCCGTTTCTATTGGACTCTGTCTGTGGCCACTATGAAACATTACAGAAAGCTACCAACAACATCGGTTTCTGTTGGACTCACCACAGACTTTCAAACAGTATCTCTAACACGGTTACACATATAGTGAAGGAAGGGACATATACGAAAGTTTTGTTTAGATTTTAATCTAACTTTTTTCTCCAGATCTTAATCTTCACTAGTCTGTTGTATATAGTAGATTAGATCTGTTACCATGCAGTACTGTGAATGTATGTTGTATATAGTAGATTAGATCTGTTGCCATGCAGTACTGTGAATGTATGTTGTATATAGTAGATTAGATCTGTTGCCATGCAGTACTGTGAATGTCTGTTGTATATAGTAGATTAGATCTGTTACCATGCAGTACTGTGAATGTCTGTTGTATATAGTAGATTAGATCTGTTACCATGCAGTACTGTGAATGTATGTAGTATATTGTAGATAAAATCTGTTACCATGCAGTACTGTGAATGTCTGTTGTATATATAAGATTAGATCTGTTACCATGCAGTACTGTGAATGTATGTTGTATATAGTAGATTAGATATGTTACCATGCAGTAATGTGAATGTATGTTGTATATAGTAGATTAGATCTGTTGCCATGCAGTACTGTGAATGTATGTTGTATATAGTAGATTAGATATGTTACCATGCAGTACTGTGAATGTATGTTGTATATAGTAGATTAGATCTGTTGCCATGCAGTACTGTGAATGTATGTTGTATATTGTAGATAAGATATGTTACCATGCAGTACTGTGAATGTCTGTTGTATATATAAGATTAGATCTGTTACCATGCAGTACTGTGAATGTATGTTGTATATAGTAGATTAGATATGTTACCATGCAGTACTGTGAATGTATGTTGTATATTATAGATGAGATCTGTTGCCATGCAGTATTGTGAATGTCTGTTGTATATAGTAGATTAGATCTGTTACCATGCAGTACTGTGAATGTATGTTGTATATTGTAGATAATATCTGTTACCATGCAGCATTGTGAATGTCTGTTGTATATAGTAGATTAGATCTGTTACCATGCAGTACTGTGAATGTCTGTTGTATATTGTAGATAATATCTGTTACCATGCAGCATTGTGAATGTCTGTTGTATATAGTAGATTAGATCTGTTACCATGCAGTACTGTGAATGTCTGTTGTATAAAGTAGATTGGATCTGTGAGACTGAAACTTCTGAGATACTTGCTCGCCCACCACTTTCAGTCTGCAAGGAGAGAGAGAGAGAGAGAGAGAGAGAGTGAGAGAGTTCTGTAGAAGTGAAAGACAAGCAACGGTTTTCCATTCTTAGAACAGTAGAGTTCTGTTGCTATGCTGTGATGGCGATGGCATGTTTCCATAACTGCCATACTCTGTCTGTGTCAATGCAGACATACAGGACACAAAATACTGAGTGTCAATGCAGACATACAGGACACAAAATACTGAGTGTCAATGCAGACATACAGGACACAAAATACTGAGTGTCAATGCAGACATACAGGACACAAAATACTGAGTGTCAATGCAGACATACAGGACATAAGTTTTAGCTTCTGCATTCATTAAATATTGGTTTCACTTCAGATAGACACAGTCAATTTAGTGCACCTGCAGGGCCCTGAATGGTACAAAGTAAAACCCCCAGGTGGTTTGTGCTGTGAAGCCCCTTGTATGCTACATCCTAGCAGGCCTGGGCTGGGTTGCTTACAAAGAATTCCCCACCCTAGCTGGCTGCGGTCTCTATACAACTGAGCCCGTGGGCTGGCAGCAGGAAGATGCTTATCGTAAACCCTGACAGATAGACACTTATCAGAAGTGATGAGTAGAGGGGAAGGGGTTTTCTGACATATGAAGTCACCTTGTAAACCAAGCAACTCATTCCTCAACACAGCAACTAACACTCAGTGTTGTCAGACTTGGACTAAAGAGTTAGACCTACATGTTATTTCAAGTACACATGGTATCATTAAGAGAGGCATGACTTTACTCCAGTGGCGACCCTTCATTCAGGGCAGGTGGGGCGGCCTAGATCACTGCTTTCTGTTTTGCATGCTATTTTGGCATTAATACGTGCCACATATCAGTTTGCAAACAATGTAGGGCCACTCACCTTAGCTCAGTGCTTTCTGTGTTGGTGGTGGGGCAGCCAGCGGAGCATAGGGGTTGGTAATGTTTTCTAGTTGTGCCGTGATTGGCTCAGAGATCTGTCACTCATGGGGACACTACGTCACCGCCAAGTCTAAGGGTAGAGCTCGATAATTCAAGCCCCCTGGGTGCTTCCATAGAGTTACTTTAGAAATGCCAATCCAAAAAGGCTCAAGGTCATTGGCCACAGATAAAATTACGTCAAATCACATTATATCTACAGTCGCTTTAATTGGACTGATCATGTCAACATCATACTTTCAAAATCTTAGCTAGCTGTCATTATCATGAATTATGAAATTATAGATAAAAGGTGTCGGTGCTCATCGGCCATTGGACATAAAAATTACACAACAAGTTGGAAATCGCAAATTCAACAATGAGTGGTTTGGAATGAATCAGTTGCTAACTGCAAGCATTGCAAAGCAATCACTAGCCTGCTATTCAGTGGAGTGGGTGCGTGGTCCCAATTCTCGGTTTAAGGGTCTCTTTTCCAAGTTTAAAATTATAAACATTCAACATTGGCCATGCTGACAATCCAGCATGATTTCTGCCGAGCTCAAAATAACTGTTAACTCAGAACTGGGAAATCTGACTTCAGTGAGTTCAAGACGTTTGGGAAAATAAGTTTTGAACGGTCATCCAACTCAGGCCTCTTCCTAGAGAATCCAGAGAATGCCAGACTTCGATGGCAAAGTTTTATGACAGAATTTTCAGTTGAGCATAAATTATGTAATAAACAGTATGTTTTTTATAAAGGCAGTAAATAAGGCTGAATGAAATGTTTCGCTGCCAGACAAGGCTCCACTGAGAGCCAGGTGTAGCAGTGGTAAGGTGTTGGGACTGCTGTTGGGACTCTGCTGTCGGCCCTAACAGTTTTGTGGGCACCGTTTGTCACCGTTATAGTGCAATTAATGTATTGTTTAGTGTTGTGTTGTGTAGTTAATGTATTGTTTAGTGTTGTGTTGTGTAGTTAATGTATTGTTTAGTGTTGTGTTGTGTAGTTAATGTATTGTTTAGTGTTGTGTTGTGTAGTTAATGTATTGTTTAGTGTTGTGTTGTGTAGTTAATGTATTGTTTAGTGTTGTGTTGTGTAGTTAATGTATTGTTTAGTGTTGTGTTGTGTGCCCCACCAAGATTTACATGCTAAAAAGGTCACTGCTTCACACGTGTCCTTTGGATCAGGTGGGACCCATCCAGAGGACAAAACGGATTAAATGACGTCATATCAACAAGTTTTGCCCACTGAGTATGCTGTATAATGCTTCCTTATAGGGCCATATCATTAATGAATTAGCAGAGTGCCAGACAGAGCCCCTGCTGTCTCGACCTCTGAATGCTTGTCTATGAAAAGTATTGTTAAATTGACCAGACTCTAAGCTAGGCACATGGACTCCCTATCAAGGTAAATCTGATCTGCTGTATTTCCTGTTTTACAGTGTTGAGTCCCTTACGGCCTCATCGGAAACTCCATCTAGAACTCATCCATCACTCAGATTACCATAAAAAGCCAACTGACATTTACTCCTGAGGTGCTGAACTGTTGCACCCTCTATAACCCCTGTGATTATTATTTGACCCTGCTGGTCATCTATGAACATTCTAACTATCTTGAAGAACGATCCGGCCTTAATGTACTCTTCTAATCTCCACCTGGTACAGCCAGAAGAGGACTGGCCACCCCTCAGAGCCTGGTTCCTCTCTAGGTTTCTAATCTCCACCTGGTACAGCCAGAAGAGGACTGGCCACCCCTCAGAGCCTGGTTCCTCTCTAGGTTTCTAATCTCCACCTGGTACAGCCAGAAGAGGACTGGCCACCCCTCAGAGCCTGGTTTCTCTCTAGGTTTCTAATCTCCACCTGGTACAGCCAGAAGAGGACTGGCCAACCCTCAGAGCCTGGTTCCTCTCTAGGTTTCTAATATCCACCTGGTACAGCCAGAAGAGGACTGGCCACCCCTCAGAGCCTGGTTCCTCTCTAGGTTTCTAATCTCCACCTGGTACAGCCAGAAGAGGACTGGCCACCCCTCAGAGCCTGGTTCCTCTCTAGGTTTCTAATCTCCAGCTGGTACAGCCAGAAGAGGACTGGCCACCCCTCAGAGCCTGGTTCCTCTCTAGGTTTCTAATATCCACCTGGTACAGCCAGAAGAGGACTGGCCACCCCTCAGAGCCTGGTTCCTCTCTAGGTTTCTAATCTCCACCTGGTACAGCCAGAAGAGGACTGGCCACCCCTCAGAGCCTGGTTCCTCTCTAGGTTTCTAATCTCCAGCTGGTAGAGCCAGAAGAGGACTGGCCACCCCTCAGAGCCTGGTTCCTCTCTAGGTTTCTAATCTCCAGCTGGTACAGCCAGAAGAGGACTGGCCACCCCTCAGAGCCTGGTTCCTCTCTAGGTTTCTAATCTCCAGCTGGTACAGGCAGAAGGGGACTGGCCTGGAAATCTGGAAATTCCGTTTAGCCATCACTTTTTCACAATTCTGCCACATTCCATACTGCTGTTTATCATTGATAAAATGATTTTGGTTTGGTGATGTAGGCTACAGCAGCACCAAGGTGAATTGTGAACCATGTGTACTGTACATGTGACCTCTATTGTATTACAGTTAGTAAATAATATCTTCATGCATTGTTCCATCTTAGATCTGTTTTCACCAGTTCCCTGTGGACCTGCCCATTGACCTCAGTTGCCTTGGCATCAGATTGTAGCCAGATCAATCTACATCTGACACAAATTCAAACAGGTCTTTTGACATTGAGTAATTATATTAGATTGTATTGTTCTCCAAGGAGGCAATTCATTTCCACATGCTCATACATAGACAGATAACATGAATGTTCTTATCAACTTTTTAAGTTAGATAATTCTGAAAAGATTTCTCATAGTGGGGTTTTCTGCCTCGTGGCAATAAGGAGGACAAACCAACCAAACCCAATGCACACACACACACACACACACACACACACACACACACACACACACACACACACACACACACACACACACACACACACACACACACACACACACACACACACACACACACACACACACACACACACACACACACACACACACAGTGTCCAGGAGCGGTGACCTGAACAGTAGAAACACAGTCTCCAGGAGTGGTGACCTGAACAGTAGAAACACAGTCTCCAGGAGCAGTGACCTGAACAATTCATGGGTTGCATGTTTCTTCACAATATTGTTAGAATGTTCGTTTTGGACTGATGCCCGACTGAGTATTCTACTCAATGAGCGCTGACGAAGACATCATCAAAAGTGCATTACAGTGGCTTGGAAATACAAGGCAATTCAATAGGAGGCACATGAGATGCAGTATAACGTTAGCTAGCTAGCTAAGATTGAAGGGAGGTCAGCAGATTTTTTCTAGCTAACGTTAGCATTGCTAGCTATTTTGGACTAACTTTGCTAGCTTATGACAACATTGCCATGTCTAAAGTAAATTTGACGACATAATAATGTAGGAAAAGTTGTTTCGTACTAAATATTTGACTACTTCAGCAATGTCATCGTATTTTTAGGTACTATAGTGTAATTTAGAGTAAACAGTTGTTAGCCTCCGTCCAGAATGACTGGGCTTGTCACAACTTTAGGCTGCCATTATTGCACTATAACGTTCATAACAATGGCATGACGCGGCGACCGAGTGACGGAGGTGCAACCCATGAATAGAAACAACAAAGGAAAAAATAGGGGAATTCCACTTCTGAACTTCCATCAGGCCTCCACACGGAATTGGAATCTTTGAGAGATTAAAGAATCTTTGAAATCATTGTCCTTGAATACCAGTCCTACTTCTTAGAATTTCACACACAACCATAGAATTTCACACACAACCATAGAATTTCACACACAACCATAGAATGTCACACACAACCATAGAATTTCACACACAACCATAGAATTTCACACACAACCATAGAATTTCACACACAACCATAGAATTTTGCATACAGCCATAGAATTTCCCACACAACTGATTTATAGAATCTCTGAGTACAAACCTGGATTGCCCCTCCTTCCCAGTCTCTCCCTCTCTGCACGCAGGTACACTGGAGAAGGTTTTGCACTAGGTTCTAGGATACTGAGTCGTACTGAGTCAGGTGTTGCAGGCATCTCTTTTATTGATGCACAGGTTAAAATGCAGACGGAATACATTCACTGGCCTCAGTGTGTTTTTACAGACAGGGTTTTCATAGAAAAAACATCCATTGATATGCTGGCATGATAAATCTATAGCAGAATGCCTGCATCACTGTCACAGATTAGACCTTTCACTGAAAGTACAGGAAAACACATGTTTCATCTGTGTTCTGGCTTACTACAGTAATATAGTCCTGTAGGAGAGCAACGCTCCAGAGATGCATATGATATATACACAGTACACAACAATATGTACTACTAGCAGAAATATAACATTTAGTACTAGCAGAAACAGAACATGTACCAGTAGTAGAAACATAACATGTAGTACTAGCAGAAACAGAACATGTAGTACTAGTAGAAACAGAACATGTACTACTAGTAGAAACAGAACATGTAGTACTAGCAAAAACAGAACATGTAGTACTAGCAGAAACATAACATTTAGTACTAGCAGAAACATAACATGTACTACTAGTAGAAACAGAACATGTAGTACTAGCAGAAACAGAACATGTAGTACTAGCAGAAACGTAACATGTACTACTAGTAGAAACAGAACATGTAGTACTAGCAGAAACATAACATGTACTACTAGTAGAAACAGAACATGTAGTACTAGCAGAAACAGAACATGCAGTACTAGCAGAAACAGAACATGTACTACTAGTAGAAACAGAACATGTACTACTAGCAGAAACATAACATGTACTACTAGTAGAAACAGAACATGTAGTACTAGCAGAAACAGAACATGTAGTACTAGCAGAAACAGAACATGTACTACTAGTAGAAACAGAACATATAGTACTAGCAGAAACAGAACATTTAGTACTAGCAGAAACAGAACATGTAGTACTAGCAGAAACAGAACATGTACCACTAGTAGAAACAGAACATATACTACTAGCAGAAACAGAACATGTAGTACTAGCAGAAACAGAACATGTAGTACTAGTAGAAACAGAACATGTAGTACTAGCAGAAACAGAACATGTACTACTAGCAGAAACAGAACATGTAGTACTAGTAGAAACAGAACATGTAGTACTAGTAGAAACAGAACATGTAGTACTAGCAGAAACATAACATGTAGTACTAGCAGAAACATAACATGTAGTACTAGTAGAAACAGAACATGTAGTACTAGTAGAAACAGAACCTGTAGTACTAGCAGAAACAGAATGTCTAAAGGAATATGGCTACAAGCAAAGAGAGCTAAAGAGAGTAAAGCCTGAAAACACGATATCAATACGGTAAAGCCAGTAACACAGAGCTCTGTGTATGTTGTCACGGTAACGCAGAGCTGTGTGTATGTAGTCACAGTAACGCAGGGCTGTGTGTATGTAGTCACGGTAACGCAGGGCTGTGTGTATGCTGTCACAGTAACGCAGGGCTGTGTGTGTGTAGTCACTGCCAGCTCTTGCGGAGGCCCTTCCCCCGGATGTACTCATGCAAACCCGGTAGCTCTCCCATGGCCTTGTCCAGAGTCGCCCTCTCAGACAGCTCAACCACCTGCACAACCATACAGGGAACAGAAGACATGGTGTTAGCTGGAGGAACCTGTCTGGACTTTTGCTTCGCTTGCTCTTTTGGGTTTAGGCTGGGTAACTGTAGAGCCTTTGGGTTTAGGCTGGGTAACTGTAGAGCCCTTTGGGTTTAGGCTGGGTAACTGTAGAGCCCTTTGTGACAACAGCACTGCTGATGTAAAAAAGTGCTTGATTGAGGAACCTAGAAACAAGCTAACAATCTTGAATGGAACACACCTTTTTACTGGCTGCCTTCAGTCTCTGGAGCTGCAGAATGGCTGCATCCTTCGACAGCAGCTCCAAGTCTTCCTCTATCTTGGACTGTAAAATAAACAGAAGTTAGAAATATTAGGTTGTCGTTCATTACCTCTGAACGTGTCCAATGTGGTTGTTTATTTCAGTTGTGTATGTTTTATGTACATTGTGTTTGACTGTCAGTGCAGTCCTGTGTTCACCTCCTTCAATGACTTCCCAGCGGCATCCCGGTAGAGCTTTTCACAGATCTTCTTATCCTGCAATCAATCAATCAGCCAATCAATCAATCAATCAGCCAATAAACCAATCAATCAATCAATCAATCAATCAGCCAATCAATCAATAAGCCAATCAATCAAATCTATTTAAAAAGCCTGTTCTTCATCAGCCGTTGTCACAAATTGCTTTGACAGATTGGTGTGAGAGTGTTTTAAATGCGCTAGCTGGGCTATAGTGCAGTGTAACAGAATCACTGTTACTATAAAAAGGCCCACAGGAAATCCTGGTTGTGTTTGAGTCTCTACCTTCACAGAGAGGTGGTTCATGCCTTTACATAGGCTTCGTCCCAAATGGCACCCTATTTCCTTCGCACTCTATTCCCAGTGCTATGGATCCTGGTCAAAGTAGTGCACTATGTAGGGAATAGGGTGACATTTGTGGTGCAGTTATAATGTTTGAGACACTTACTTTGGGACCACAGTCCTTCACTTCATCCAGCAGGCCCCTCAGGTCAGTATAATTTATGTCTTGTCTCTGGAGAACTTCCTGATAAAAGTCCACGATTTTGAGCAGGACACAACCGTGGTACTAGACATGGGAGGGAACAGGAGAATGGACAGTGTGTTAGTAAATGTGCTGCTGAGGTGAGCACAATGGAGATTGTGTTGATGGAACTTCATTGCACTCATACATCTCAGACTCTGCATGACCCCAGAGCTTGCACCAATCAATCAATCAATCAATCAATCAAATGCATTTTATAAAGCCCTTTTCACATCAGCAGTTGTCACAAAGTGCTTAACAGATGCCCAGCCTAAAACCCCAAAGAGCAAGCTATGCAGAGGCAGAAGCACAGTGGCTAGGCTAAACTCCCATAGAAAGCAGGAACCTAGGAAGAAACCTAGAGAGGAACCAGGCTCTGAGGGGTGGCCTGTCCTCTTCTGAGTCAGACCTTACCTTCTTGTGCTTCTTGATCTTGTCAAAGGTGGCTGTCTTTAGCAGGATCCTGTCATCATGAGATGTGTTTTTCTAGTGAATTGAATGGCAGGTACAGTATGTCAAGACTCATTCACACAATCAATGACCCTTACAAATATAATCTATGGTTAGACATTGGGAGTGTACCCATGATTTCACCACTCAAATTTCCAGGTTTAGAGTTTCCAAGCCCTCTCCATAGATTATATTTCTATGTATTGAATTACTTTTAGAACTGCATCACAAGCCATAGGGACACACTGTATGGTGTCATGATGGCAAGATCCATTGTGGAGGACTGCATAATCTGACACTGATACTGGTACATTTACACATTGTGCCATACAATGATTTAGTAAAGATGTGTTGTTGTTGTTATACATGTGTGTATTTCCCAGTTATACAGTAATCACATTCCTCCTCCAGGTTAAACATTTAGATATCAAGTGACCAAGAGCACTTTCAGACACAGATGGTTACATTGGGTAACAGTTTACATTACAGTGTTCTTATTACTGCGTAATAGTTTATGTAAGAACAGTGTAATAACTATAGTGTGATCCTGAATTGCCTTTGGGGGAGAGGTCATGTACGCTCCTGATGTACAGTATACTGTATGTAGAGAGATCTACAGTATACTGTATGTAGAGAGAGATGTACAGTATACTGTATGTAGAGAGAGATGTACAGTATACTGTATGTAGAAAGAGATGTACAGTATACTGTATGTAGAGAGAGATGTGCAGTAGTCTACTGATGAAGACAGTATGTCTAGAGAGATGTACAGTAGTCTACTGATGAAGACAGTATGTCTAGAGAGACGTACAGTAGTCTACTGATGAAGACAGTATGTCTAGAGAGATGTACAGTAGTCTACTGATGAAGACAGTATGTCTAGAGAGACGTACAGTAGTCTACTGATGAAGACAGTATGTCTAGAGAGACGTACAGTAGTCTACTGATGAAGACAGTATGTCTAGAGAGATGTACAGTAGTCTACTGATGAAGACAGTATATGTAACTACAGTTGGTCGGTACTTACGAAGCCTTTCTGGACTTCCTGGATCAGCTCCTGCAGTTTGGCCAGGTCCACACAGCTAGAGACCCCGTCCTTCACACAGCCTGACCTGGCCCTGGACCTGGTCTCCCTATGGACCCGGGCCGTAGCACAGTCCTGACCCATCACAGCTAGAAGGAGGACCAGCAACAGAGAGAAATGGACCACACTGGACATACTGGTACTGGTTCACCTGGTACCTGCTTCAACTGGTTTAACTGGTTCAACTGGTACCTGCTTCAACTGGTTTAACTGGTTCAACTGGTACCTGCTTCAACTGGTACCTGCTTCAACTGGTTCAACTGGTTCAACTGGTACCTGCTTCAACTGGTTCAACTGCTCACGTTGTCTCTATCTGAATCACCTGGTCACCTGGTTCGCTCAATCTCTGTTTGAATCACCTGATCACTGATTCAAATGACCTGCCAAGTATCTGACCCACAGTACTTACAGGTTCTCATTCACTGAATCTCTAAATCACTGATGTACAATCGACTCACTGAGTCTCCTACTCCACTAATTGAGTGATTGAAGACTGACTGAGAAAATGATTCCCTTCTTCCTCCTCTCAGCAGGTGAGTCAGTCACATGTCTGCTCTGTTCTCTGCAGGAAGGCTCAGTCGGTCTGGCATTCCTCTCTTCAGTCACCTCCTTTTATATACTGCTCCTACTGATGATGTAACACTCACACACATACACACACACGCCCGAACATGCCCAAACACACATGCACACACACACACACACATATCAGGGTTACTATTAGAACATGAAACGAGTGAAAGGTGACTTGAGGATGATTTAACGAGGTCATGACAGTTTGAAGGTGTTGGTTTGTATACGCCGTCCTAGATTATATTTACTGAAGAAACCACAAGTGATGTTGACCTCTTTAAAGTTCTAACGGTACGAGATTCTAACAGTACGAGAAAATAAAAGCACACACCCATAACTGTTTACAACGCAAACACTTTAATTAAATATCATTGCTAGATATTGATTGATTGATTATCGACTGTGGATATTGTGGTGAGGAGAATGGTTAGATCTAACTCAGGCGTTGTTTAGACGTTGGTGGCCTGCTTGGCCTGTTGAGCCTCAGAGATAGAGACAGTGATGACTCAATCATAACGTCAGCTGGTCTTAAAGCAGCGCTGGTGTAGCAGAAAGATGTGATGGCAAAAAGCTGTAGGTTTGTGGACCCTTAGTCTACTTTCCTATGAGAATGAAGTGGGGGGATTTTAGAGTGATTCCTATGTGTCAGTCGGCCTAGTTTAATGTTCCTCTACAGACATATACAGTTTACATACACTTAGGTTGAAGTCATTAAAACTCATTTTTCAATCACTCCACAGATTTCATGTTAACAAACTATAGTTTTGGCAAGTCTGTTAAGACATCTAAGACATTGTGCATGACACAAATAATTATTCCAACAATTGTTTACAGACAGATTATTTCACTTATAATTCACTATATCGCAATTCCAGTGGGTCAGAAGTTTACATACACTAAGTTGACTGTGCCTTTAAACATCTTGAAAAATTCCAGAAAATGATGTCATGGCTTTAGAAGCTTCTGATAGACTAATTGACATCATTTGAGTCAATTGGAGGTGTACTTGTGGATGTATTTCAAGGCCTATCTTCAAACTCAGCGCCTCTTTGCTCGACATCATGGGAAAATCAAAAGAAATCAGCCAAGACATCAGAAAAAAAGTCTGGTTCATCCTTGAGAGCAATTTTCAAACGCCTGAAGGTACCACGTTCATCTGTACAAACTATAGTACGAGTATAAACACCATGGGACCACGCAGCCGTCATACCGCTCAGGAAGGAGACACGTTCTGTCTCCTAGAGATTAACGTACTTTGGTGCGAATTAGTGCAAATCAATCCCAGAACAACAGCAAAGGATATTGTGAAGATGCTGGAGGAAACAGGTACAAAAGTATCTATATCAACAGTAAAACGAGTCCTATATCGACATAACCTGAAAGGCCGCTCAGCAAGGAAGAAGCCACTGCTCCAAAAAAGCCAGACTACGGTTTGCAACTGCACATGGGGACAAAGATTGTACTTTTTGGAGAAATGTCCTCTGGTCTGATGAAACAAAAATAAAACTGTTTGGCCATAATGACCATTGTTATGTTTGGAGGGAAAAGGGGGAGGCTTGCAAGCCGAAGAACACCATCCCAACTGTGAAGCACAGGGGTGGCAGCATCATGTTTTGGGGGTGCTTTGCTGCACGAGGGTCTGGTGCCCTTCACAAAATAGATGGTGTCATGAGGAAGGAAAATTATGTGGCTATATTGAAGCAACATCTCAAGACATCAGTCAGGAAGTTAAAGCTTGGTTGCAAATGGGTCTTCCAAATGGATAATGACCCCAAGCATACTTCCAAAGTTGTGGCAAAATGGCTTAAGGACAACAAAGTCAAGGTATGGAGTGGCCATCACAAAGCCCTGACCTCAGTCCTATAGAAAATGTGTGGGCAGAACTGAAAAAGCGTGTGCAAGCAAGGAGGCCTACTAGCCTGACTCAGTTAAACCAGTTCTGTCAGGAGGAATGGGCCAAAATTCACCCAACTTATTGTGGGAAGCTTGTGGAAGGCTACCCGAAACGTTTGACCCAAGTTAAACAATTTTAAATCAATGCTACCAAATACTATTTAAGTGTATGTAAACTTCTGACCCACTGGGAATGTGATGTAATAAATAAAAGCTGAAATAAATAATTCTCTCTACTATTATTCTGACATTTCACATTCGTAAAAGAAATTGGTGATCCTAACTGACCTAAGACAGGGACTTTTTACTTGGATTAATTGTCAGGAATTGTGAAAAACTGAGTTTAAATGTATTTGGCTAAGGTGTATGTAAACTTCTGACTTCAACTGTAGCTGCCCACTTCTGAGGGCACATACCCTAATAACATGTTGTTGTTGGCATTATGGACTTATTGTTGGAGCTAAAGTAGACCCTTGGAATGGCTTCTAGTGCCGTCATCATGGCCATGTTACTGTTTTTTTTTTATTTTTTATTTCACCTTTATTTAACCAGGTAGGTCAGTTGAAAACAAGTTCTCATTTGCAACTGCGACGAAGATACTGTAACGAAGATATGATCAACTGATCAACCCACAATGTTGTGATTTCGTTTGTAGATATCTGTTATGTAATCCTAATAAGGGCCTAAAACCTGTTGTTAAAAATTTAGGAAGCCACAGAGTGTGTTCTGATATGCTGTTAAAGTGTTGGCCTAATAAAACCTGTTGTTAAACATGTAGGAAGCCACAGAGTGTGTTCTGATAGGCTGTTAAAGTGTTGGCCTAATAAAACCTGTTGTTAAACATGTAGGAAGCCACAGAGTGTGTTCTGATAGGCTGTTAAAATGCAGGACTAATAAAACCTGTTGTTAAACATGTAGGAAGCCACAGAGTGTGTTCTGATAGGCTGTTAAAGTGTAGGACTAAAGCTAAGTACTCTGCTGTACATGTCTGACCGGACTGCACTATTCTTTACTGTATTATAAACCTTTATATTGTCTTTATGATGTATTATATACCTTTATATTGTCTTTATGATGTATTATATACCTTTATATTGTTTGATGTATTATATATCTTTACATTGTCTGATGTATTATATACTTTTAAATTGTCTTTATGATGTATTATATACCTTTATATTGTTTGATGTATTATATGCCGTTATATTGTCTTTGTGATGTATTATATACCTTTATATTGTCTGATGTATTATATACCTTTATATTGTCTGATGTATTATATACCTTTATATTGTTTGATGTATTATATACCTTTATATTGTCTGATGTACAGTATAATATAACTTTATGTTGTCTGATGAATTATATACCGCTATATTGTCTTTTATAATGTATTATGTACCTTTATATTGTCAGATGTATTACATACCTTTGTATTGTTTGATGTATTAGATACCTTTATATTGTCTGATGTATTATATACCTTTATATTGTCTGATGTATTATATACCTTTATATTGTCTGATGTATTATATACCTTTATATTGTCTGATGTATTATATACCTTTATATTGTCTGATGTATTATATACCTTTATATTGTTTTGTCACAGCCTGATCTGTTTCACCTCAGGTGTCGTCCATCTTCCCCATTATCCCCTGTGTATTTATACCTGTGTTCTCTGTTGTCTGTTGCCAGTTCGTTTTGTTTCGTCAAGCCTACCAGTGGTTTTTCTCTCTGCTCCTGTCTATCCGTTGTTCCTGTTTTCTAGTTTTCCCGGTGTTGAACATCCTGCCTGCCCTGACCCCAAGCCTGTCTGCCATCCTGTACCTTTGCCCCACCTATCTGGATTACTGACCTCTGCCTGCCCCTGTTGGATTAATCAACTGTTATTACATCGACGTTGTCTGCATCTGGGTCTTACCTGAAACGGTTTTAGTAGGAATTGAATAGCCTCCTTTCGGTTACTGGCCCAACGCTCTAACCGCTAGGCTACCTGCTGCCCTAAAGAATATTTCCTGGTCTGTGGTGTGTAATGAGGAGCAACCAGACGCTGCACTTGACACATTTATGAAATTGCTTATTCCAGTTACTAATAAGCATGCACCCATTAAGAAAATCCACAGGGCCAGGGTGTCCACAGCCAGGATCCACAGGGCCAGGGTGTCCACGGCCAGGATCCACAGGGCCAGGGTGTCCACAGCCAGGATCCACAGGGCCAGGATGTCCACGGCCAGGATCCACAGGGCCAGGTTGTCCACTCTGGACACATGGAAACAAGCAGCAGTGGACATTTCTGAACTTTTATCAAAGTGACCTATACATCCATGAATTTATATAGATGATTTGTAACTATTTCTGATGTATGTATTGTGATGTATTGTTCAATAGATGTACTATGTAATGCATATTTATTTGACATATGCTATCAGATGTTCCTGGTGGGTGGTGGTGGGACACATGTATTTTATGAATAAATTAAAATAAGAAACATTTGATGAGAAGAAAGATAAGTAGAATGAAATTAAGATTCCTTTATTGTCCAAAACAAAGTCCAATGGAAATGTAGCTTCAGCTTTATGTTCAGGCACCTGCTTAGCCAGCCTGTCAGCAACTGCAGTAGGACCCCTTCTCAAAGCACAGGAAGCAGCATGCAAACTCTAGACACAATTGACTTGACTGTCAGCTCTACTTGCCAATACTCATAGTTGTTATGATTTAGTATAGCAATAAGAGTTGTAAGTGCAATGAATAAATTGCAATGCAATGGCAGGATATAGCAATACTTATCTATAGGTATCAGTTCTATTGCAGGTATTGAGCTGCCTTTGATACAGTGAGTGATGGGCCTAACTGATGAGATTGTATCTGAGGAGAAAGATGGATCAGACACAGGTTCCTGTTTAGAACAATGAATGCTTCCATGAAAGTGATTCTGCAGGATTACAGACAACCATGCATAAGCCATGCAGACAACTCATTTTGACTTGTATAGTAAGTAAATAGTAAGTAGCCTTGTTCAAGCCAGAACAGCCCATAGGCCTTGAGTATATTGCCTGTTTCTCTACACTCTTAGACAAAAGGGTTCCAAAAGGGTTCTTCGACCAAAAGGGTTCCTCTGTAGAAAGGGTTCTACATTTTTTTTATTTCACCTTTATTTAACCAGGTAGGTCAGTTGAGAACATGTTCTCATTTCCAACTGCGACCCGACCCAAAAGGGTCTACCTGGAACCAAAAGGGTTCTTCCTGGAACCAAAAATGGTTATTCAAAGGGTTATCCTATGGGGACAGCCAAATAACCCTTTTAGGTCCTAGTTAGCACCTTTTTTTCTAAGAGTGTATCGTAAGGCAGCTTGATGTACAGTACACCCCCTGGTCAGGACACTAGTATATCTCCTGTTTCTGTAGTGAGACAGCTTGATGTACAGTACACTTCCTGGACAGGACACTAGTCTATCTACTGTTTCTGTAGTGAGACAGCTTGATGTACAGTACA
Organism: Thymallus thymallus; assembly: GCA_023634145.1. Taxonomy (NCBI): domain Eukaryota; kingdom Metazoa; phylum Chordata; class Actinopteri; order Salmoniformes; family Salmonidae; genus Thymallus; species Thymallus thymallus. The sequence goes on from CM042421.1 coordinate 5,674,358, forward strand.
CTTTCTGGACAGGACACTAGTCTATCTACTGTTTCTGTAGTGAGGCAGCTTGATGTACAGAATACCCCCTGGACAGGATGCTAGTTTGGCATATATGGGGTCACAATATCACCTAAACATTATATAACAAACATACAGTATATCATTGTAATGTACAGTATAATAACTTTCTCATCTCAGTGTATCAGTGGCTCTTCCTGTATATGACTTTGGTGTGGTTTATTAATCTACTTCCTGGTAAAGACCTTTGGTGTGGTTTATTAATCTACAACATTTACAGGGAAAATCCCATCTCCACATTGTGTTGACAAAACAAAACACAGCACACCCTGTAATGTGAGCGATGGATTTAGAATGACGGGCCTGGGATTCATTATACAGTGTATGTAATACACCATCCTTCTCTCATTAACTTCAATGATTAAAGCAAAAAGGGGACATAATTATCCTCGCATGGAGTATCTAGCCTCTGTATGATTTTATTGAGTGTGTGTGTGTGTGTGTGTGTGTGTGTGTGTGTGTGTATGTGTGTGTGTGTGTGTGTGTGTGTGTATGTGTGTGTGTGTGTGTGTGTGTGTGTGTGTATGTATGTGTGTGTGTGTGTGTGTGTGTGTGTGTGTGTGTGTGTGTGTGTGTGCGTGTGCGTGTGCGCGTGCGCGTGCGCGTGCGCGTGCGCGTGTGTGTACCAACCGAACCAGTTTTCTGTTAGATCATTATCTTTCTCAGGCTCAGTAGTCAAAGCTACAGAAGTATTTCCAAACGTAGAAATAGATAGATAGATTTATTTGTTAAACACAGGGCAGGTGCAAAATGGCAGAACGAAAATACACAAAAGATACATAGAGCGGCAGTATGAAAAAGTATAAAAATACAAATATATATTGCAAGTTGATATAGATAAATAAGGACTATTTGCATGGTTAACTATACTATACAGGTCAATGGCAGAGAAATTAAATAGCTAAATGCGCATATGATATAAGTGAGGGTAATAATAGTTTACTTAATATACAGTCTGGTTAAATGAACAGGTAAGTGAATATTTTGCATGGTTAAAATAACTGTACAGGTAAATATACAGTTAAATGAACAGGTAAGTGAATATTTGCATGGTTACATTAACTGTACAGGTAAATGACAGGAAGAGATACTTAAATAGCTAAATGTGTGTATGATATAATTTATGGTAATAATAGTAATTCCCTTAAAATGCAGTCCTTAGCGCAGGGTTTAATTACAGATAAATGTTGTTAAACTAGGTCCTAACACCCCAACAGTTCCAGGTCTATGTTGCTGACAGCATGGCACCCCGGAGAGGCATTAAATAGTCTAATAGCTGCCGGCAGAAAGGACCTCCTGTAGCGCTCTCTGGTACACCGTGGTGGGATCAGTCTGTGACTGAAGGTGCTCCTCTGCGTCATAACCATGGCATGCAGAGGGTAGGTGACGTTGTCCATGATGGCCAGCAGTTTGGCCAGGTTCCGTCTCTCCGCCACCTCCTCTAGAGTGTCAAGGCTAATCCCTAGAACAGAGCTAGTCTTCCTGATCAGCTTATTTACCTGAGAAGCATCACCGGCCTTTATGCCCCAGCACACCACTGCAAAAAAGATGCCGCTGGCCACCACAGACTGGTAGAAGGTATACAGTAGTTTACTGCACATGTTGAAGGACCTGAGCCTCGTCAGAAAGTAGAGTCGGCTCTGGCCCTTTTTGTACATGGCCCCAGTGTTACCAGCCCATTCCAGCCTGTTGTCCATATGGACTACAAGGAACTTGTATGACCCAACCATTTCCACATCCACCCCCTGTATACGGACTGCTCCTGCCCACCCCTGATGCACCCTACAACTGCGGAGTCATCCAATAATTTCTGTAGGTGGCATGTTTCAGAGTTATATCTGAAGTCCAAGGTGTAGAGGGTGAACAGGAAGGGGGACAGGACTGTTCCCTGGGGGGCCCCTGTGTTGCTCACTGCCCGTTCTGACACACAGCTCTGTAGTCGCACAATTTGTGGCCTACCGGTCAGGTAGTCCGTGACCCAGGAGACTAAGGGGGCTTCCACTTTCATCCTCTTCATCTTCTCACCCAGTAGCTGGGGCTGAATGGTGTTGACAGCACTGGAGAAGTCACCCTCACAGCGCAACCTGCGTTGTCTAGGTGAGTGTAGGCCCTCTGCAGAAGGTCATGATGTGGGATGTTAGCGCTACAGTTCTGAAGTCATTCAGGACAGTGGGGTGCGCCTTCTTGGGCACTGGGACGAGGCAGGGGAGGGTTTTGGTTTCAATAAAAGAGCAATTATAAAAGTCAGTCAGCCAACGTGTGATATTTCCATAAAGCCTCCACATAGACTTTAGTGTGTGTGTGTGTGTGTGTGTGTGTGTGTGTGTGTGTGTGTGTGTGTGTGTGTGTGTGTGTGTGTGTGTGTGTGTGTGTGTGTGTGTGTGTGTGTGTGTGTGTGTGTGTAAGGGCCTGACTGAGGCCAGGTCTCTGACTCCCACTAGAGGGAGTGGGATGGCCACAGTCAGGTCCTGACATTCACTATGGGTGTTGGGTTTGATGATCCCCAATTAGAGGCAGCTGTCTTGAGTTGTCTCTAATTGGGGATTCTATTTATGTTCACGTTTTGTCTACCTGCACCGTGGATCATTGTTTGTGTGTTTGTGGGTGTCTGCACTCAACATCAGCTCACGGCACGTTACGTTAGTGTCACTAGTATTAATAAAACATGTTTGCACCGTCCTCTCGCTCTGTGCCTCGTTCCCTCACCACTTACCGTGACAGAATGATCCACCACCAAGGGAACCCGCAGCGTGAGGAAGAAGAGGAGTATCGGGGATGTGGAATTATGGGCTTCGCGGAGGAGCGTGAACAGCACCGGCGTCATCAGAGGAGACGTCGGGAGGATAGGACTGTGGAGGTAGCACAGCCACTGGTGGTAGGGAGCATCTGGACGCCTGCGAGGGATGAGGAGCTCATGGCTGGACCAGCGTGGGGGCTTGGGACAGAGCCCTCACCATCGGAGTTCGAGGAGAGGAAGGACCGACCGTGGACAGCCCCGAAGGTCCCCCATAATGACAGTGGGGGTGGGTTGTGGGGTCCTTGGGACGCGAGGGACACGGAGGAGGAGGAGCGGCTGAAGAGGTATTTCTGGTGGGCCGAGGAGAACGACGAGAGGATGCGTTCGGTCTCCGGCCCCAGTACCAGATCTCCAGCGCGATCCTGGCCAATCCGACCGGCGCGCCTCCTCAGCCCGGTACATCCAGTGACAGCTTCCCGCACCGGAGGTCCAGTGCATGTTCCCAGCCCAGGGACCCCAGTACCAGCTCCACGCGACCAACCGTCGGTCAGCCACCCCAGGTTGGAAGATCAGCGCCCACCACTTCCGCCTCCGACGGCCGATAACAGGAAGACGCGGAGGGGTTTTTCGATCGGTCGAAGGAAGAACAGGCGAAGTGGTGGAGAGCCTGGGTGGCACTTCCTCCCGCAACCGAGCCCAACCCTCACGTTCGGGAGATCGAGGAGGCGGGTAGTTTTGAGGCCAGATTGGCGATCTAGAAGAAGCGTCTGGCTCACCTCTTTCCCGAGGTCCCAGGTGCGCCTTCTTGGGCACTGGGATCAGGCAGGATGTTTTCCACAGCACAGGGACCCTTTCCAGGCTCAGGCTAAGGTTGAAGGGTCGCTGGAGTATTCCAAACAGTTGGTCAGCACAGACCCTAAGCACCCTTGGGCTGATGCCATCAGGGCCCGCCGCTTTCCACTGATGTAGTCTCTCCAGCTCTCTCTTCACTTGGTTGGTGGTGAAAGCCAGCCCAGGTGGGGAGGTGGGGGGAAGGGGTTTGTTGAGGATCAGTCCAGATGGAGCGGGGGCGGACAAGTATTTATGTTAGTGTGTTTGGTTTAATGCTGTTTCTGAGGACGGACGACTTTTGGTGTTATCTTGTGAGCACCCCATCCCCTATTTACACATATATTTTTTTTAATGTAAGCTTTATTTAACTAGGCAAGTCAGTTAAGAACAAATTGTTATTTACAATGACGGCCTACACCAGCCAAACTTGGACGACGCTAGGCCAATTGTGCACTACGACGCTATATAGTGCACTACTTTTGACAAGGACCCTAAGGGCCGCCCATTTGGGACACGGCCATTGTGTGGGTCCCAGATGTTGTGTGGGCCCCATGCAGGGGAGGGTTTTGGTTTCAATAAAAGAGCAATTATAAAAGTCAGTCATTCAACGTGTGATATTTCCATAGAGCCTCCACATAGACTTTAGTGTGTGTGTGTGTGTGTGTGTGTGTGTGTGTGTGTGTGTGTGTGTGTGTGTGTGTGTGTGTGTGTGTGTGTGTGTGTGTGTGTGTGTGTGTGTGTGTGTGTGTGTGTGTGTGTGTGTGTGTGTGTGTGTGTGTGTGTGTGTGTGTGTGTGTGTGTGTGTGTGTGTGTGTGTGTGTGTGTGTGGATAGTTAATATCAGTCATCAGAATTGTTTTCTCAGTGTCAGTTTATTCAGTCACAGAACTTACAGAACTTGGATCATCTGCAATAAATAACTATTTATATTAAAATCAACATGTTCTAGATAATCAATAATAAATATAAATAAACTAAATAGATACTTTTTGATTCATGAAAAATAAATACTCTTAACAATGATAATATACCATTGAGTATTGTGCGTGATTTCATAGATTCAATCATTTAATTGTATAAATAGAGAGCCAGTTGAGGCAATATGTAACTTCAATATGTATCTCCACCGTGGCTTTGGGGGGGAAGTTTCCACTAGGTACATACAGATCTAGGATCAGCTTACCCTCCCCCAATCCAAACCTTAACCATTAGTGGGGGAAATGCTAAAGTGACCCAAGATCAGTATCTAGGGATAACTTCACACCAGACACAGTTGGTCAACTACATGATGTGTGATTTGAGCCTCTGGGCTTGCCGTCTCTTCCTGCCGTTGTCCAGTTCGGCCAGTTTGGAGGCTTTCTTGTAGATGCTAAAGAACTCGGACAGAGCCTTCCCCTGGACTGTGGTGTCACTGGTCTGAGATAGAAGATACAAGCATTAACTATCAGGTTATTAGTACACTACAGTCATGATGAGGGTATCTCCATACAGTAGACTACACTACAGTCATGATGAGGGTATCTCCATACAGTAGACTACACTACAGTCATGATGAGGGTATCTCCATACAGTAGACTACACTACAGTCATGATGAGGGTATCTCCATACAGTAGTCTACACTACAGTCATGATGAGGGTATCTCCATACAGTAGACTACACTACAGTCATGATGAGGGTATCTCCATACAGTAGCCTAAACCAGATCTGTAAGTTGGTCTTCTACCTCACCTTGATGCCCAAAGGGTTAAATGATTGATTGATTGATTAATTCATTCATTCTGTGGAGGAAAGCTCACCTTGATGGCCCAGAGGTTCTGCAGGTGTCTCCTCAGATCAGGTATCCTCCCCAGGAAATAGTTTTTCTGGAGCTCCTGAACCTTCCCCTGGAGCTGGACCACTGTCTCCCTCACTTCCTGGTCCACCGTCTGATTCAGCATCTGTCTGAAGATACTCAGATACACGTCCAGAACCACACTCATCAACACCCTCCGCTCACTGGCCTGAGAGAGGGAGGGAGGGAGGTAGGGAGGGAGGGAGAAGACTTTTAATATCTTTAAACTTAGTTTTTTCAACAGCCTAGCCCAAGGGTAAGCAGTATTTTCACATTTGTGATATTAGCCTGAAAGGGATCACAATGTGCAACAATATAGCTTACCTCAAACGTGTCCTTGGGGAAAACAGGGTTTCCATTGAACAGCTGGTCCTTGGAGATCTTCTGAAAGAGCAAGACATGATGACAATAAGTGGTGTTGCTTTTTGCATTCAACTTGCTGCAGTTTATTTCATATAGTGGGCTCTTCTACCCCTAATCAATAGTATAGTGTCTGTCAGACCTGGTCTAAATACGTCAAATACTTTAAAATACTTAATTTAGTTTGTCCGGTACAATGTCAATAATGGAGTAGTCCTAAAAGTAGAAATTCAGATTAACAATTTTTTTATTTTTACTAGGCAAGTCAGTTAAGAACAAATTCTTATTTACGATGACGGCCTACGTACAGGGTCAGCCCCAGGAGCAAAATAGGGTTAAGTGCCTTGCTTAAGGACACGTCAGATGCTTGAAAGTATTTGAGCCAGGTCAGTTGTCTATAGGACTACTTGGAAATGCACCTGATGATGATGATGACACACTTTTCAGTTAAAATTTCAGTCTCACTGATAACTCTTTCCTGCTTTGGCAGCAAGTTTGTAACTCCTCTTGGTTTTAGTCAAACATTTTATCTCTAACTCATCCACATCCAATGTTCTCCCTGTTCTATCCTACTGTTGGCCTCCCATTAGGAAGCAGGAGTCTAACGTTCTCCCTGTTCTATCCTACTGTTGGCCTTTTTTCAGGGGCAGCTTCTCTGCGCCAACATTCACAGCTGGCGAGTGTGTGTTTCTGTCTGTGTCTGTGTCTATCTGTCTGTCTGTCTGTCTGTCTGTCTGTCTGTCTGTCTGTCTGTCTGTCTGTCTGTCTGTCTGTCTGTCTGTCTGTCTGTCTGTCTGTCTGTCTGTCTGTCTGTCTGTCTGTCTGTCTGTCTGTCAGGAGAACCCCGTTAGCCCAGTTAATAATGTGTATGATACTTACATAGTGGACCTTCAGTTTGTCTATGTTGTTCTTCATGTTGTATGATGTGTACTGAGTAGCACTGCTCCATCCTAATGTCATCAAGCAGAAACACATCACAGCCCTTGACAGCACATCCATGGCCCTCAACCTCACACTCAAGTTCCCTCAAAGCTCAATAGTCCTCAATCGGTGTACGGTATCTTAAGGGCTTGACTTGAGTTGACTTAACGAGACTGCCTTGTAGCTGACACTAAACTAGCCTTGGTCTTCTGTGTCTGGCTGACTGATGCTGAGGCTAAGACAGACAAGTATTTATAGTTGAGGCAGAGGCAGAGAGAGAATTGAAACGATGGAGGTGTGAAGTTGTGGGTTCCCTGACTTTTCAAGGTTTCCTTTAAATCACACACCAACACACAGCCAGTAAATAACACCTTTTCTTTGCAGCAGAGCATGGGGTCTTGGGTTGGAATCCCTAGGAAACAGGTAGTTTTGACTACCTGGTGATGCAATGAAGTTCAGGTTGGTATGCATGGGTATGATGAGGAGGAAGAGGAGTAGGAAGAGGAGAAGGTAGGTGGGGAGGGGGGTGTCTGGGTAGAAGTCATCTTGGAATTAACAGCTTGTCTGTGTCTCAAATGGCATCCTATTCCCTACATAGTGCATTACTTTTGACCAGAGCCATACGGGCGGTTTGTTATTAACGGTTCTAGTTGATCAACTAATGCGATGGGGTTTTTCCTGTGACTGGCTTTGTAGTTAAGTCAGATGGTTGGTTGATGCCTGGTTTGATGTAATACTGAAACTAACACCAATGACATCATGCTCTAATATAGACCATCTAGCTGGTTCTGTAGTCATCAATGGAGGTCTGCCTCCCAAATGGCACCCTATTCCCTATGTAGTGCTCTACCCTTGACCAGGGCTGATAGGGTGCCATTTCGGACGCATCCATAGTTTCTGCAGGCATAGCTCTCTTCCATCAGCGAATTCATAGGTTTGATAGACAGCTGAAAGTTGAATACATAGTCATAAGATACCCAAATAATATTAATAAAGTACACTACATGACCAAAAGTATGTGGACACCTGTTCATCGAACATCTTATTCCAAAATCATGGGCATTAATATGGTGTTAGTCAGCCTTTGCTGCTAAAGCAGCCTCCACTCTTCTGGGAAGGCTTTCCACCAGATGTTGGAACATTGCTGCGGGGACTTGCTTCCATTCAGCCACAAGAGCATTAGTGAGGTCGTGCACTGATGTTGGGTAATTTTGGCCTGGCTCGCAGTCTGTATTCCAATTCATCCCAAAGGTGTTCAATGGGTTTGAGGTCAGGGCTCTGTGCAGGCCAGTCAAGTTCTTCCACACTGATCTTGACAAACCATTTCTGTATGGACTTCGCTTTGTGCACGGGGGCATTGTCATGCTGAATCAGGAAAGGACCTTCCCCCCAAATTGTTGTCACAAAGTTGGAAGGACAGAATAATCTAGAAATGAATTGTATGCTCTAGCATTAAGATTTCCCTTCACTGGAACTAAGGGCATAGCTCGAACCATGAAAAACAGCCCCAGACGATTATTCCTCCTCCACCAAACTTTACAGTTGGCACTATGCATTGGGGCATTTATTGTTTTCCTGGCATCTGCCAAAGCCAAATTGGCCCGTTGGACTGCCAGATGGTGAAGGATGATTCATCACAAAATGTGTTTTCACTGGCGGTGAGCGTTATAACACTCCAGCTGATAATTGGCATTGCGCATAGTGATCTTAGTCTTGTGTGTGGCTGCTCGGCCATTGAAACCATTTCATGAAGCTCCCGACAAACAGTTATTTTGCTGACGTTGCTTCCAGAAGCAGTTTTGAAGTAGTGAGTGTTGCAACCGAGGACAGGCGATTTTTACGCACTAAGCGCTTCAGCACTCTGCGGTCCCGTTCTGTGAGCTTGTGTGGCCTACCACTTTGCGGCTGAGACGTTGTTGCTCCTGGACGTTTCCACTTCACAATAACAGCACTTACAGTTGACCGGGGAAGCTCTACCAGGGCAGAAATTTGACGAACTGACTTGTTGGAAAGGTGATATTCTATGTTGGTGCCACGTTGAAAGTCACTGAGCTCTTCAGTAAGGCCATTCTACTGCCAATGTTTGTCAATGGAGATTGCATGTCTGTGTGCTCGATTTTATACACCTGTCAGCAAGTGGTGTGGCTGAAATAGCCGAATCCACTAATTTGAAGGGGTGTCCACATACTGTTGTATACAGCGGGTGAAATAAATATTGAACATGTCACCATTTCTCTCAGTAAATATATTTCCAAAGGTGCTATTGACATGAAAGTTTCACCAGATGTTGGTAACAACCCAAGTAATCCATACATACAAAGAAACCAAAACAAATAAGTTCAGAAATTAAGTTATGTCTAATAATGTGAAATGACACAGGGAAAAAGTATTGAACACATGAAGAAAGGGAGGTTCAAAAAGGCATGGAAAGCCAAGACAACAGCTGAAAACTATCAGTAATTAAAAAGCAATCCAGCCCCCTGTCAGTGCAAATCATTATCAGCTGGTTCAGTCCCAACTGATGGCCTACAAAAAGGTCTCGAATTTTTGGTATTTACTGCTATCTCTGCAAAAGTGAATTTATTGTGTCTGCTGGCATTATAGAGCAGTGGATAAGGTACAGTATCTCTCTCTGTCTCTCTCTCTCTCTCTCTGTCTCTCTCCGTCTCTCTCTCTCTCTGTTTCTCTCTCTCTCTCTCTCTCTCTCTCTCTCTCTCTCTCTCTCTCTCTCTCTCTCTCTCGCGCTCTCTCTCTCTCCGTCTCTCTCTCTCTCTCCTCTTCCTCTCTCTCTCTCTCTCTCTCTCTCGCGCGCTCTCTCTCTCTCCGTCTCTCTCTCTCCTCTTCCTCTCTCTCTCTCTCTCTCTCTCTCTCTCTCTCTCTCTCTCTCTCTCTCTCTCTCTCTCTCACTCTGTCTTTCTCTCTTTCTCTGTCTTTCTCTCTGTCTCTCTCTCTCTCTCTCTCACTCTGTCTTTCTCTCTTTCTCTGTCTTTCTCTCTGTCTCTCTCTCTCTCTCTCTCACTCTGTCTTTCTCTCTTTCTCTGTCTTTCTCTCTGTCTCTCTCTCTCTCTCTCTCTCTCTCTCTCTCTCTCTCTCTCTCTCTCTCTCTCTCTCTCTCTCTCTCTCTCTCTCTCTCTCTCTCTCTCTCTCTCTCTCTCTCTCTCTCTCTCTCTCTCTCTCTGGTATTCTACAGAAGAGCCCTCCAAACGGATGCATCCTCTCTCTGTGGCTTCGTCACCACTCTGCCCCAGTCAGAGTGCTAGCTTCCTAAATGGCACCCTATTCCCTATTTAGTGCACTACTTTTGACCAAGTAGTGCACTACTATATAGGGAATAGGGTGTCATTTGAGACGCATCCTGTATCGGCACTCAGAATTGATGGGCCCTACGTGGTGTGAAACAGGAAGGGGCTTGGGCTGTCATGTCACTTAGAAGTAACACTGTCATAGAGCATTTCTTAGAAGACTTCTGTGTTGCTAGATGCTAGTTGTTAGTTGCTAATGCTTGTACAGACAGACGCTGATGCGATCTTTCATTGACACCCAGGCTTTTTCAAAGGTGGGACAGTAGAATCACTTTCAAAAAAATATTGATATTGAAAGAATGTGGTTTGATTTAACTATCCATTGAAAATTGTTTATTTCATGAACCACTGCTTATTCAGGCTAGTTGCTAGTTGCTAGTTGCCAATTCCTAGTGCAGATAGATGCTTGCGAGTTTCCATAATAGAAAGATGGTTAATCTCTACGGTTGAAGGTGTCAGTCACCTCAGAAAGGATGACAGGTTGGGGTTTCAGCGTAGGCTGCCCACTGAACTCCATAACACGTCAGGTGACAAAAACGGAAAGGTTGGATCTGAAATAAAGGTTCCTACAACACACTCATCCTGGGACACCACCGAATGAATGATCTCACCCTTACAGTTCCAGAACCCCAAATGAATGATCTCATATCTTTACAGTTCCGGAACCGCAATCGGAAAAATTATGTGACTCAGCACAATTTAATTCACATCAGGGAAATAAAACCGATGCTCTCTAGATCCATTACGAAATTTACCCAATATTCAAATATCCCTCTAAGAACAACAGTAGGTCTAAAAAATAATAAATAACTGCACTTCAGTAACATCGATTCCTAATTGAAAACTGGATTTAAAAAACAGACTCAAGACTCAGGATATATTTTCAGGAGAATTTATTCCTAGGATATAAATACAGTACATTTGATCCATTGATAGTGAACTATAATATAAGATCAAATAGTACAACATAACCACTATTATAGGACCAATGGAAATTCCCTTCATAAAAAGCTGCTAAATATTCACTTCTATAAATACTAACATCACATTATTACATTGCACTTAAATTTAAAATAGATATATTAAATTATGTTTAAGTTAAATAAATAGCACCATGAACAAGCACGGTGACCAGTAGGTGAGAAAGCTGTGAGGCAGTTGTTAATTATACGTTGGGAAAGTGACTGTTTACATCTTTCTTCCGGTATCCACTTTTCCTGTTTTTGACTGCACTTCAAAATGACATCATTAAATTCATGAAAACACACCCATTTAAGGGAAAATATGAAATAATATGGATTAATTTACTTCTACCCGATTCCTTTTACGAAGGTGTTCGGTTGCGTTTTTATTTCCGGGGGTTTTGTGCTTGAAGTGGATACCCGGCAGTGAAATGACATCACACTTTCCTAATGTATTACAGTCTGTAGTCTTCATCTCCTCTGTCTTCAATCAGTCAGTTGGTGGTTCTGTCTGGTCTCAGCCTTGTGTGGTGTCCCGGCTCTCTGATGGAGAATGTTCCCAAGCTGGGAAGCTCTCTGGAAGACCTCTTTCAACACGTTCACAGCCTTCCTCTGGACAACAGCATCAGTCATATAAACAGAAGTCACAACATACATTTAGAGAGACGTCAACATCTTGACCTGACCAGTGGTGTCTACATTTGGAAGACAGCATTCACATTTACTCTCTCTCTCTCTCTCTCTCTCTCTCTCTCTCTCTCTCTCTCTCTCTCTCTCTCTCTCTCTCTCTCTCTCTCTCTCTCTCTCTCTCACTCTCACTCTCTCTCTTTCTTTCTCTCTCACTCTGTACTTGTCCTCTTGCTCAGTTGTGCACCGGGGCCTCCCACTCCTCTTTCTATTCTGGTTAGAGACAGTTTGTGCTGTTCTGTGAAGGGAGTAGTACACAGCGTTGTACGAGATCTTCAGTGTCTTGGCAATTTCTCGCATGGAATAGCCTTCATTTATCAGAACAGAAATAGACAGACGAATTTCAGAAGAAAGTTATTTGTTTCTGGCCATTTTGAGCCTGTAATCAAACACACAAATGCTGATGCTCCAGATACTCAACTAGTCTAAAGAAGGCCAGTTTTATTGTTTATTTAATCAGCACAACAGTTTTCAGCTGTGCTAACATAATTACAAAATGTTTTTCTAATGATCAATTAGTCTTTTAAAATTATAAACTTGGATTAGCTAACACAATGTGCCATTGGAAACACAGGAGTGATGGTTGCTGATAATGGGCCTCTGTACACCTATGTAGATATTCCATTAAAAATCAGACGTTTCCAGCTACAATAGTCATTTACAACATGAACATGAATGTCTACACTGTATTTCTGATCAATTGTATATTATTTTAATGGACAAAAAAATAGCTTTTCTTTAAAAAACAAGGACATTTCTAAGTGACCCCAAACTTTTGAACGGTGTGTGTGTGTGTGTGTGTGTGTGTGTGTGTGTGTGTGTGTGTGTGTGTGTGTGTGTGTGTGTGTGTGTGTGTGTGTGTGTGTGTGTGTGTGTGTGTGTGTGTGTGTGTGTGTGTGTGTGTGTGTGTGGATATTTAATATCAGTCATCAGAACTGTTTTCTTAATGTCAGTTTATTCAGTCATAGAACTTACAGAACATGCGTGATATGCAAGAAATAACTCTTTATATTCCAAGAGAAAGGCATTTTCTAGATAATAAATAATAAATATTAATTAACAAAATAGATTCCTCTTGATTCATGAAAAATAAATACTCTTAACAATGATAATATACCATTGAGTATTGTGTGTGATTTCATAGATTAAATAAATACATTTAATAAATAGAGAGCCAGTTGAGGAACTTTATATCAAGTAAATATGTAACTTCAATATGTATCTTCACTGTGGCTCCGGGGGGAAGTTTACCGTAGGTACAGATCTTGGATCAGCTTCCCCTCCCCCAATCCTAACGTTAACAATGCTAAACTGACCCAAGATCAGTATCTAGGGGTAACTTTACCCTACACATAGCCTTCACACTAGACATGGTTGGTCATCTACATGATGCTTGATTTGAAGTTCTGGGCTTGCCGTCTCTTCCTGCGGTTGTCCTTCTTTAGATGGATCTGTTCGGCCAGTTTGGAGGCTTTCTTGTAGATGCTTAAGAACTCGGACAGAGCCTTCCCCTGGACTGTGGTGTCACTGGTCTGAGATAGAAGATACAAGCATTAACTATCAGGTTATTAGTACATCAGGTATCTCCATACAGTAGACTACACTACAGTCATGATGAGGGTATCTCCATACAGTAGACTACACTACAGTCATGATGAGGGTATCTCCATACAGTAGACTACACTACAGTCATGATAAGGGTATCTCCATACAGTAGACTACACTACAGTCATGATAAGGGTATCTCCATACAGTAGACTACACTACAGTCATGATGAGGGTATCTCCATACAGTAGACTACACTACAGTCATGATGAGGGTATCTCCATACAGTAGACTACACTACAGTCATGATGAGGGTATCTCCATACAGTAGACTACACTACAGTCATGATGAGGGTATCTCCATACAGTAGACTACACTACAGTCATGATGACAGAAAGCAGCTATAGGTTTTAACACAGAGGCTGGCTCGTGCTCGTAGATTGAGTCGGTAAAGTACATTACTGGGAGAAATGTTGCTTGAACAATCTTCCTCCTATTTTCAAAAGTGAGACAGGATTTATTTCTATACAGGAAACCAGTCTTTACTCGCAGCTTTCTAGTCAGTTTATCAAAGTGTGTTTTAAAGGACAGCTTATCGTCAATCCAAATACAGCACCTAGATACTTATAATGTGGGAATAGCTCAATTTGTGATCCCCGAGGTACAGATACGCAGGTCTTTAGGATACATTTTACGAGACCAGGAGAAAAACATAACAAATTTCCCCTCGGGGATCAATAAAGTACATATCTATCTATAAACTTGGTTTTATCAACATTTAGCACTAATTTAAGATCGGTGAGCGATTGTTGAATTGAATAAAAGCCAAGATGAAGGTCATGAATCCTCATGAAAAAATATAAATTATATTTATTCGGGGACAGACCAACATTATTAATGTGAATAGTGATCAGTAAAGGGCCTCGTATTGAGCACTCCTTTGGTTATGTTAAGAATGTTAGACTAAACTCCTTCAGCAGATTGCCTTCTGTTGTGCAGGTACGTTTTCTAACCATCCTCATGCCGCTTGGTCTAGACATATTTCGGATAGCCTCCGTAGCAGGAGTGCATGATTAACCGTATCCAGTGGCGCATTTATGTATAGGCGACATGGGCAGCCGGCATCTTGTACGCTGAAGGGGGGTTTTGTTTATTTATTGCCATTTATTACTAGAGAAGCAGATGAGATGGTGCTGTGTCCTGGCCTGAAGCCTGGCTGATGTTCTAACTAAAAAGCCCCAGCTGGTACCGGTCAAGCATGTCTGCCCCAGTGGACTTTTGAACATCAATGACTAAGAGACGTGTTTCTAAGTTGTCAGAAGGTGAGCCAGTCAGTAGAGCTACCAGTCTGTCTGGCTTCAGACCAAGCTTTACACCCACGGCCTATTGAGGATGGATGCCAAGGGAAGCCAGGCTTCCCAAAAAATAGACTGAATATATAAAAATATAAAATAATGTATATTTTGTCTCTCTGTGAGTCATAATTTTACTTCAATTCTCAAGAGGCTGAATGTATCTCACCAGAGAAAGCATCCGAGCAAAACAGCGCCCCTCTGTCTCAGTATGTGTAGCCCATCTATCTGATGCTGTCTGGTCAAAAAGAGTATGACATTGTTGCCACCCGTGGCATTGAATGCAAAAATAATAAAATAATAGCCAATTGGCATTGAGTTAAATTGAGTGAGCTCAACATCACATGAAAAGCAGAAAGTCATTTACCAGACAACATCACATGAAAAGCAGAACATCATTTACCAGACAACATCACATGAAAAGCAGAACGTCATTTACCAGACAACAACTTGAATTGTTGCATATCGCTGTGTCATTGTCCTCCTAAAGTAGTCCCTTTCCTAAATGAGCCATAGATGGAGATAGGGATCTGGCTTTACTTCATAACCTGTACTGGCCAATGATTATAACGGCGAATGTGACCCAGCCGAAACCGTGCCGAACAGTTTGTGCATATATTATGATGGTTTTTCGGCAGTAGTCAGTAAGTCAGTAGCTAAAGTATACGCCCACTCGTTGGCGATTGGTCAACCGTAGGGATTCTTCAATGAAGTGCCTGTTGTCATTCAAAGAGAGACGACTCATCCTCATGCACATGTTTTCATTGAGAAACACTGCATCAAACAGTCTAGTCAGATGCAAAATTGCAAAGATCTCCTCAGCAAATTTTTTTAAATGAACTTCAGATTTCTTGGAAGCGTATACTGGCTACGGCGTCTCAAAATGGACAAACAGTACTATTGCCGCTTTTTTCTCATTTTTCAAGTGAAGGTCTTTTAAGGGAGTATGCGAGCACACTTGTTTGTTTAGGCGGCAGCCGAACTGAAGCATGTAAACGCCTTTAGACACTGTAGACGAGTGTGTTGTCTTGAATTTACAGGCAGAGTACCAAAACAAATCAAATATTAAATGAAGACATGTGGAAGTAGACTAAACCAGATCTGTAAGTTGGTCTTCTACCTCATGGAGGGAACCTCACCTTGATGCCCAAAGGGTTAAATGATTGATTGATTAATTCATTCATTCTGTGGAGGAAAGCTCACCTTGATGGCCCAGAGGTTCTGCAGGTGTCTCCTCAGATCAGGTATCCTCCCCAGGAAATAGGGTTTCTGGAGCTCCTGAACCTTCCCCTGGAGCTGGACCACTCTCTCCCTCACTTCCTGGTCCACTGTCTGGTTCAGCATCTGGCTGAAGATACTCAGATACACGTCCAGAACCACACTCATCAACACCCTCCGCTCACTGTCCTGAGGGAGGGAGGGAGGGAGGGAGGGAGGGAGGGAGGGAGGGAGAAGACTTTTAATATATTTTTCTCTAGCCTAGCCCAAGGGTAAGCAATAGTTTCACATTTGTGATGTTAGCCTGAAAGGGATCACAATGTGCAACAATATATCTTACCTCAAACGTGTCCTTGGGGAAAACAGAGTTTCCATTGAACAGCTGGTCCTTGGAGATCTTCTGAAAGTGCAAGACATGATGACAATAAGTGGTGTTGCTTTTTGCCTTCGATATGGTGAAGTTTATTTCATATAGTGGGCTCTTCTACCCCTAATCAACAGTATAGTGTCTGTCAGACCTGGTCTAAATACGTCAAATACTTTAAAATACTTCATTTAGTTTGTCCAGTACAATGTCAACAATGGAGTAGTCCTAAAAGTGCAAACTCCAAGCTAAAGCTCACCTCAGATGTTTGAAAGTATTTGAGCCAGGTCAGGAGTCTATAGGCCTACAGTACCTGGAAATGCACTGTTAAGATGATGTCATCATTTTATCTCTAACTCATCCAAGCAGGAGTCTAAAGTTTGTTGATGCAAAGACTGTCAGTAGAGGCCAATCATTTCACAGCTGGCGAGTGTGTGTTCGTCTGTCTAAGTGTCTGTCTGTTTCTCTCTGTTTCTGTCTGTGTCTGTGTCTGTGTCTGTGTCTGCGTCTGCATCTGTCTGTCTGTCTGTCTGTCTGTCTGTCTGTCTGTCTGTCTGTCTGTCTGTCTGTCTGTCTGTCTGTCTGTCTGTATGTCTGTCTGTCTGTCTGTCTGTCTGTCTGTCTGTCAGGAGAACCCCGTTAGCCCAGTTAATAATGTGTATGATACTTACATAGTGGACCTTCAGTTTGTCTATGTTGTTCTTCATGTTGTATGATGTGTACTGAGTAGCACTGCTCCATCCTAATGTCATCAAGCAGAAACACATCACAGCCCTTGACAACACATCCATGGCCCTCAACCTCACACTCAAGTTCCCTCAAAGCTCAATAGTCCTCAATCGGTGTACGGTATCTTAAGGCCTTGACTTAACGAGACTGCCTTGTAGCTGACACTACCCTAGCCTTGGTCTTCTGTGCCTGGCTGACTGATGCTGAGGCTAAGACAGACAAGTATTTATAGTTGAGGCAGAGGCAGAGAGAGAATTGAAACGCTGGAGGTGTGAGGTTGTGGGTTCCCTGACTGAGCGAGGTTTCCTTTAAATCACAAACCAACACACGGTCGCTCAATACCTTTTCTTTGCAGCAGAGCATGAGGTCTTGGGTTGGAATCCCTAGGAAACAGGTAGTTTTGACTCGTTCTGGGGAAGTTAATTGGTTAAACAATAAAGTTCAGGTGACATACAGTGGGGAGAACAAGTATTTGATACACTGCCGATTTTGCAGGTTTTCCCACTTACAAAGCATGTAGAAGTCTGTAATTTTTATCATAGGTACTCTTCAACTGTGAGTGACGGAATCTATAACAAAAATCCAGAAAATCACATTGTATGATTTTTAAGTAATTAATTTGCATTTTATTGCATGAAATAAGTATTTGATACATCAGAAAAGCAGAACTTAATATTTGGTACAGAAACCTTTGTTTGCAATTACAGAGATCATACGTTTCCTGTAGTTCTTGACCAGGTTTGCACACACTGCAGCAGGGATTTTGGCCCACTCCTCCATCCAGATCCTTCAGGTTTTGGGGCTGTCGCTGGGCAATACGGACTTTCAGCTCCCTCCAAAGATTTTCTATTGGGTTCAGGTCTGGAGACTGGCTAGGCCACTCCAGGACCTTGAGATGCTTCTTACGGAGCCACTCCTTAGTTGCCCTGGCTGTGTGTTTCGGGTCGTTGTCATGCTGGAAGACCCAGCCATGACCCATCTTCAATGCTCTTACTGAGGGAAGGAGGTTGTTGGCCAAGATCTCGCGATACATCCATCCTGCCCTCAATACGGTGCAGTCGTCCTGTCCCCTTTGCAGAAAAGCATCCCCAAAGAATGATGTTTCCACCTCCATGCTTCACGGTTGGGATGGTGTTCTTGGGGTTGTACTCATTCTTCTTCTTCCTCCAAACACGGCGAGTGGAGTTTAGACCAAAAAGCTCTATTTTTGTCTCATCAGACCACATGACCTTCTCCCATTCCTCCTCTGGATCATCCAGATGGTCATTGGCAAACTTCAGACGGGCCTGGACATGCCCTGGCTTTTTAATCCATGACAGCGTAGTGTGTTACTAATGGTTTTCTTTGAGACTGTGGTCCCAGCTCTCTTCAGGTCATTGACCAGGTCCTGCCGTGTAGTTCTGGGCTGATCCCTCACCTTCCTCATGATCATTGATGCCCCACGAGGTGAGATCTTGCATGGTGCCCCAGACCGAGGGAGATTGACCGTCATCTTGAACTTCTTCCATTTTCTAATAATTGCGCCAACAGTTGTTGCCTTCTCACCAAGCTGCTTGCCTATTGTCCTGTAGCCCATCCCAGCCTTGTGCAGGTCTACAATTTTATCCCTGATGTCCTTACACAGCTCTCTGGTCTTGGCCATTGTGGAGAGGTTGGAGTCTGTTTGTGTGGACAGGTGTCTTTTATACAGGTAACGAATTCAAACAGGTGCAGTTAATACAGGTAATGAGTGGAGAGCAGGAGGGCTTCTTAAAGAAAAACTAACAGGTCTGTGAGAGCCGGAATTCTTACTGGTTGGTAGGTGATCAAATACTTATGTCATGCAATAAAATGCAAATTAATTTTTTAAAAATCATACAATGTGATTTTCTGGATTTTTGTTTTAGATTCCGTCTCTCACAGTTGAAGTGTACCTATGATAAAACTTACAGACCTCTACATGCTTTGTAAGTAGGAAAACCTGCAAAATCGGCAGTGTATCAAATACTTGTTCTCCCCACTGTATGTCTGTGTCTCAAATGGCATCCTATTCCCTACATAGTGCATTACTTTTGACCAGAGCCATACGGGCGATTCGTTATTAATGGTTCTAGTTGATCAACTAATGCGATGGGGTTTTTCCTGTGACTGGCTTTGTAGTTAAGTCAGATGGTTGGTTGATGCCTGGTTTGATGTAATACTGAAACTAACACCAATGCCATCATTACTAATATATGCCATCTATTTGGTCTCCGTCGGCATAGCCCTCTTTCATCAATTAATTAATAGGTTTGATAGACAGCTGAAAGTTTAATACATATTCATAAGATACCCTAATAATATCAATACATGATGTACACATGATGTATAATGCACATAAATGTTTTAATATTTAGACAATATTCATCAATATTCCCAATAAAACGTAATTCATTCAAATCTTGGAGAAATGAGAGCAGGATTTCTCTCTCTGTCTCCCTCTGTCTCTCTCTCTCTCTCCCTCTCTCTCTCTCCATCTGGTATTCTACAGAAGAGCCCTCCATGCACCAAACTCTCTGTGGCTTCGTCACCACTCTGCCCCAGTCAGAGTGCTTGCTTCCCATAGAGCGCCCGATCAAAAGTAGTACACTTTATAGCCCTGTCTGTTGACTTCTGTGTTGCTAGATGCTAGTTGCTAGTTGCTAGTTGCTAATGCTAGTACAGACAGACTCTGATGCGATCTTTCATTGACACCCAGGCTTTTTCATAGGTGGGACAGTAGTATCACTTTCAAACAAATATTGATGTTGAAAGAATGTGGTTTGATTTAACTATCTATTGAAAAAAATGTATTTCATGAACCCCTTTTGCTTATTCAGGCTAGGTGATAGTTGCTAGTGACACCCAGGCTTTTTCAGTTGTATCACTTTAACGCAAATTGTAATGAATGTAGTCTTTTTTAATTATGCTCTTCTGCAATCATAAGTAAATGTTTCACCCCTGTAACCTCAAACTGTCGTCTTCAGAGCTGCACTCTGTTGAAGGACACTCCCACATATAAATACAACCCAGAGAAGCCAAGGCAGTATCACTCAGTGACATACTGTAGCTATCGCAACAATGGATATGTCAACTTTACACTGGAACTCAACAGATATAATCTTGTCAGTTTCCGTGAGAGAGAAATGGTTCATGTCTAGGATTGAGGGTGTCAGAAAGGATGACAGGTTGGGGTTTCTGTGCAGGCTGGCCGCGCAACCCCATAACACATGAGGTGGCAACACGGAAAGGTGGGATCTGAGCTAAAGGTTCCTACAACACACTAATCACAGGACACCATCAAATGAATGATCTGACCTTTACAGTTCCAGAACCACCATACAATCGGAAATAATCAGGGAAATAAACTGGGGGCTTTCTACGTCCATTACTGTACTTCATATTAGTTAAGAAGAGAGAAATAAGAAATAACTGCACTTCAGTAACATCGATTCCTAACTGAAAACTGGATAAAAAAAACAGACTCA
Source organism: Thymallus thymallus (assembly GCA_023634145.1). NCBI lineage: Eukaryota > Metazoa > Chordata > Actinopteri > Salmoniformes > Salmonidae > Thymallus > Thymallus thymallus. Next base: position 5,694,745 of record CM042421.1, read on the forward strand.
AGACTCAGGATATATTTTCAGGAGAATTTATAAATAAATACAGTATATTTGATCCATTGACAGTGAACTATAATATAAGATCAAATAGTACAACATAACCACTATTATAGGACCAATGGAAATTCCCTTCATAAAAAGCTGCTAAATATTCACTTCTATAAATACTAACATCACATTATTACATTGCACTTAAATTTAAAATAGATATATTAAATTATGTTTAAGTTAAATAAATAGCACCATGAACAAGCATGGTGACCAGTAGGTGAGAAAGCTGTGAGGCAGTTGTTAAGTATACGTTGGGAAAGTGACTGTTTACATCTTTCTTCCGGTATCCACTTTTCCTGTTTTTGACTGCACTTCAAAATGACATCATTAAATTCACGAAAACACACCCATTTAAGGGAAAATATGAAATAATATGGATTAATTTACTTCTACCCGATTCCTTTTACGAAGGTTGCTTGAAGTGGATACCCGGCAGTGAAATGACATCACACTTTCCTAATGTATTACAGTCTGTAGTCTTCATCTCCCCTGTCTTCAGTCAGTCAGTTGGTGGTTCTGTCTGGTCTCAGCCTTGTGTGGTGTCCCGGCTCTCTGACGGAGAATTTTCCCAAGCTGGGAAGCTCTCTGGAAGACCTCTTTCAACTCGTTCACAGCCTTCCTCTGGACAACAGCATCAGTCGTCTAAACAGAAGTCACAACATACATTTAGAGAGACGTCACCATCTTGACCTGACCAGTGGAGTGTCTACACTTGGAAGACACCATTCAGAAATCAATGGATAAAAAAAAACTATGAGACACATTAGCACACATCTCTCTCTGTCTCTCTCTCTCTCTCTCTCTCTCTCACTCTCTAACTCACTCTATCACACACTTTTTTTTTTACACTGACTCGTCCCAAATGGTACCACATTCCCTATGTAGTGCATTACATTTGTCCACGGCCCATAGGGCTCTGGTCAAAAGTAGTGCACTATATAGGGAATAGGATGCCATTTGGGATGCAGTCAGAATAACATTGTTTTCTCTTTTCACCTTAATGGCTTCCAGCTCCTGTATCTTCATCTTCACACTGTCTTGGTAGTAGTCCTTCTTCAGCTTCTCCACATTCCCGCGGAGTGTGGTGAGACCCAGCTTGACTTCCTCTGGCAGGTTCTCCTTCAGCATGTTGGAGAAGATGTCCAGGTACACATCCAGAGTGGCGTTCAGGAGCAGCCACTGTTCATGCTTCTAATGGAGAGAAGAGAGAAAAGGCACACCGTTAACAATGAGTACCTCCTCAGTACATGTGACTGCAGACCTTGAGGTTGAATCTACAATAGCAGGGCCAGCAGTTTAGCAGACCTTGAATTTTATCTACAATAGCAGGGCCAGCAGGTTTTATTTATTTTTAAATGTTTTAACCTTTATTTAACTAGGCAAGTCAGTTAAGAACAAAATCTTATTTACAATGACGGCCTACCTACAGGGACATCCATAGTAGTACAACGCCCCTGGAGCAAATTAGGGTTAAGTGCCTTGCTCAAGGACACATCAACAGGTTTCAGGGATTCGATTCAGCAACCTTTCGGTTACTGTCCCAACGCTATAACCACTAGGCTACCTGCCACCCCAAGGTGGTTGAGTCTACAATATTAGGGCTAGCAGGTTAAATCTACAAAAGCACAGCCAGCAGGTTGAATCTACAATAGCAGGCCAGCAGGTTGAATTAATCTTTTTTTTTTAAGACATTTTTATTTATTTTTAATTTTATAATTATTATAATTTTTTTCTTCACCTAACACTCTGTAACAATGTATAGAGTACATATTCAGCCATCCACCCATACTATGCAATGTCTTTTTATAGCTTTTTTGCACTCCAGACTTCTTGTATTTTTATACTTTTTCATACTGCCGCTCTATGTATCATGTATCGTGTATCTGTGTTTTGTGTATTTTCGTTCTGGCATTTTGCACCTCCCCTGTGTTTTTTCGTAGCTGCTTGACAAAGAAATTTCCCCTCGGAAATCAATAAAGTACCTATCTATCTAGCAGGAACAGCAGCTTGAATCTATAATCGCAGGGCCAGCAGGTTGAATCTACAAATAATGTTGGCTTTAGTTTGAATGCAAAGTTAAAACTTTTAAAAATCCAACTATGTACAGAAGTTTCTTGGTTTAGTAACATTTGTTGAAAAACATAAATTAAGATATTTACCTCAAACTTGCCATCCAGCTCTACCATGAGCTTTAGGAAGACAGGGCTCCCGACCAAGTTGGTGTCCAGCAGGTTCTGAATAAAATGTGTACATTTACCTTTTAGCACACAGACTCAAGGATAGTTTGAAGAACAGTTGATGATATAGATCTTGTCTTTTTCAAAATGTATACATTATGAAGTTGGCAAAATACATCCCGTCAATTTACTGCTTTCGCCACAATAATCAAATGATGTTACTCAGGGCACCTTTCTCTCTCCTCCCCCTAGGGGGCAACCTCACTGTTGTCCATGGTTCTCTCTGATGGTGGGAACTAGGCTACTGTAACTGTGGACATCATAGCCCACATCTAACCCTTGGGGGGCTATGAACATTTGCATTAACTTTGAGACCCTAATGAAGAGGTTTGAAAATCCCAAGACGTCTGTAAGTCGACTGTAAGTTTCTTGTTTGTCGTCTGATGAAGGCCAGGAGAGGGGAAACTCTCAGTAGTACAGGCCAGGAGAGGGGAAACTCTCAGTAGTACAGGCCAGGAGAGGGGAAACTCTCAGTAGTACAGGCCAGGAGAGGGGAAACTCTCAGTAGTACACGCCAGGAGAGGGGAAACTCTCAGTAGTACAGCCCGGGACTGTCATAGTACCACATACATTAGGCATTATAAGATATTATGAACCGGGTAGTTCAAGCCCTGAATGCTGATTGGCTGAAAGCTATGGTATATCAGACCATATACCACAAACAATTACTTGTTTACGGTTCTAATTACATTGGTAACCTGTTTATAATAGCAATAAGGCACCTCAGGGGTTTGTGGTATATGGCCGATATACCACAAAGGTAATGCACTGTATACTGAATAGGGTACCATTTGGGACACATCCATGACCATGGACCAGAGAAATTAGTTTAAGCAGGTTTAAGGCTTTCTATTTTCACTCACCAAAGGGCCTTTCAGGGTGTTGATGTCTCTGTCCATTGTTTCAGGCAGGAAACTGTAGTGTTGGGGGAGTCCCAGGACCTCTACAGAGCAGAGTCCCAACCACGCTACCACAACAAGGTGCATGGCTGAAATCATATTACTATCCTGGTTACAGCCTCTCATCTTCTTTCAATCCACAGAACAAAAGCCTCACAAAATAAATCAAAACTGCACTTGAGAAGTCTTTCGAAGTCTTCTGAGAAGCCTTTAAAGGAGTCCTTTTAGAGTGAATCTCTGGAGTCTCTGTTGACTGTACCTGTCTGTACATGCAGTGCCACCTGTGAGTCAGTAATGCTGGCCTGGTGTCTCTCTGGGGTTTATTTATATGTGAGCTGTGCAGCAGCAGAGTCTGCTGAGACAACGACGATGGTTAGAGGTTACATGGGTTTTGGGGTTTGTGGGTTCCTCTTCTCGCTAGGTTTCCTTTAAATCAGAGGTGTTCTGCTCCTAAATGGGTGACGCTTCCTCAACACCCCTCCTCCAGCCACCACTGATCAGGTCATTTTCAAGGGATTCTTTGGAAGGGCCACTACGGGGGTGGGGGAGCAGGGTGAGTCAGTTTGGTGAGTGACGTGTAGAAAAAAAGTAACCTGCAACCTAAAATGCGTCTTCGGCTGTCCCCATGGGAAAACCCTTTGAAGAAACCTTTTTGGTCGCAGGTCGGACCCTTTTGGTTCCAGGTAGAACCGTCTGCGTAAAGGGTTCTACATGGAACTCAAAAGGGTTCAAATGGGAACCCAGAAGAGTTCTACCTGGAACCAAAAAGGGTTCTCCTATGGGGACAGCCGAAGAACCCTTTTGGAACCGTGTTTTCTAAGAGTGCAGAAACTTTTGGTGATCAGGAGTATGCCAGTCTGCCTTTCCAGCTAAGGCACTTGTCTTTTCCTGCTAGCGCTGGCTACTTTGTTGAGGGAAAATGTCCTTGCTACGATTGCGATTGGTTATATATAAGTTATATAATGTAATGTACTATATGCTAATATGTTACAGTATATATGTATATAGACCAAGCTTTAACTTCCCGACTGATGTCTTGAGATGTTGCTTCAATATATCCACATAATTTTCCTTCCTCATGATGCCATCTATTTTGTGAAGTGCACCAGTCCCTCCTGCATTAAAGCACCCCCACAACGTGATGCTGCCACCCCCGTGCTTCACGGTTGGGATGGTGTTCTTCGGCTTGCAAGCCTCCCCCTTTTTCCTCCAAACATAACAATGGTCATTAAGGCCAAACAGTTCTATTTTTGTTTCATCAGACCAGAGGACATTTCTCCAAAAATAACCATCTTTGTCCCCATGTGCAGTTGCAAACCGTAGTCTGGCTTTTTTAGACGGTTTTGGAGCAGTGGCTTCTTCCTTGCTGAGCGGCCTTTCAGGTTATGTCGATATAGGACTCGTTTTACTGTGGATATAGATACTTTTGTACCTGTTTCCTCCAGCATCTTCACAAGGTCCTTTGCTGTTGTTCTGGGATTGATTTGCACTTTTCGCACTAGTCTCTAGGAGACAGAACGCGTCTCCTTCCTGAGCATTATGACGGCTGCGTGGTACCGTGGTCTTTATACTTGCGTACTATTGTTTATACAGATAAACTTGGTACCTCCAGGCGTTTGGAAATTGCTCCCAAGGATGAACCAGACTTTTGGAGGTCTACAAATGTATTCTATGAGGTCTTGGCTGATTTCTTTTTCCATGATGTTGAGCAAAGAGGCACTGAGTTTGAAGGTAGGCGTTGAAATACATCCACAGGTACACCTCCAATTGACTCAAATTATGTCAATTAGCCTATCAGAAGCTTCTAAAGCCATGACATAATTTTCTGGAATTTTCCAAGCTTTTTAAAGGCACAGTCAACTTAGTGTATGTAAACCTCTGACCCACTGGAATTATGATATAGTGAATTATAAGTGAAATAATCTATCTGTAAACAATTGTTGGAAGAAATACTTGTGTCATGCACAAAGTAGATGTCTTAACCGACTTGCCAAAATGATAGTTTGTTAACATGAAATCTGTGGAGTGGTTGTAAAATGAGTTTTAATGACTTCAACCTAAGTATATGTAAACTTCCGACTTCAACTGTATATGGGATCCTTATTGGTAACACGGTAGAATAGATAGACAATCATGGAATGTGAGCACTAACAGTAACCAGTTGTGGTTCAACCATGATGCACAGAAAAGAGGTTGTAGATGATAAACATGCCTAGCCATCTTATACCACTACCTACCACTACCCAGAGACATGTCTAAATACCTACCACCTCCTCTACCCAGAGACATGTCTAAATACCTACCACCTCCACTACCCAGAGACATGTCTAAATACCTACCACCTCCTCTACCCAGAGACATGTCTAAATACCTACCACCTCCACTACCCAGAGACATGTCTAAATACCTACCACCTCCTCTACCCAGAGACATGTCTAAATACCTACCACCTCCACTACCCAGAGACATGTCTAAATACCTACCACCTCCACTACCCAGAGACATGTCTAAATACCTACCACCTCCACTACCCAGAGACATGTCTAATTACCTACCACCTCCTCTACCCAGAGACATGTCTAAATACCTACCACCTCCACTACCCAGAGACATGTCTAAATACCTGCCACCTCCACTACCCAGAGACATGTCTAAATACCTGCCACTTCCACTACCCAGAGCCATGATTAAATACCTGCCATCTCCAATACAAAACATTATCATGTCTAAATACCTGCCACCTCAACTACACAACATTATCATGTCTAAATACCTACCACCTCCTCTACCCAACATTATCATGTCTAAATACCTACCACCTCCACTACCCAACATTATCATGTCTAAATACCTGCCACCTCCACTACCCAGAGCCATGATTAAATACCTGCCATCTCCAATACAAAACATTATCATGTCTAAATACCTGCCACCTCAACTACACAACATTATCATGTCTAAATACCTACCACCTCCACTACCCTACATTATCATGTCTAAATACCTACTACCTCAACTACACAACATTATCATGTCTAAATACCTGCCACCTCAACTACACAACATTATCATGTCTAAATACCTACCACCTCCACTACCCAACATTATCATATCTAAATACCTGCCACCTCAACTACACAACATTATCATGTATGAATAGCTAGCACCTCCACTACCCTACATTATAATGTCTAAATACCTACCACCTCCACTACCCAACATTATCATGTCTAAATACCTAGCATCTCAACTACCCTACATTACCATGTCTAAATACCTAGCATCTCCACTACCCTACATTATTATGTCTAAATACCTTCCACCTCCACTAACCAACATTATCATGTCTAAATACCTAGCATCTCCACTACCCTACATTATTATGTCTAAATACCTTCCACCTCCACTAACCAACATTATCATGTCTAAATACCTACTACCTCCACTACCCAACATTATCATGTCTAAATACCTACCACCTCCACTACCCAACATTATCATGTCCTAGTCAGGAATGTGGTGCCGTGCGTGACCTGCTGTAATATAATATGCTGATCTGCTCATATCTGTATATATTTTTGTCAATAGTTCACTACAGTTTATCAGCATCACACTGGCTGCATTTTGTCTGTTTTGGTTTGTATTCAAAATGAGAGAAGTCGTGTACAGAGAAACTAGGTATGAGAACAGTTGGTGGATAATGCTGATGATGTGGAGTAGGAACTACTAGTAACCAGCTGTGGTTAGTTCTATGGGACAGCCTTGAGGGTGTGTGGCCTGCGGAGCTGGAGGGGAGGTGGGCAGGGTCAGTATCGAACCTGTTAATAAATTGGTTCAGCTCCCCTCCGTCTGCCCACTGTTTGACTTTTTGAAGCCAGTAATATTTGTCATACCATTCCACCATGATGCTGACGACGTGGAGTAGGAACTAATAGTTGTGGTTCAACCATGATGCTGATGACGTGGAGTAGGAACTAATAGTTGTGGTTCAACCATGATACACAGAAAGACACTCAGCTTTTCTCTCCTATCTCCTCACTCAAAGTCTGCATCCCAAATTACACCCTATTCCTTATATAGTGCGCTACTTTTGACAAGAGCCCATGGGGCCCATTTGGAACGTAGCCATAACTTTTACTCACACTTCTTCAACTGCCTCTTTTATCTCTTTTACCTCAAATAACTTTTACAACAGCCTTAATAACATCTGCAATACAATACAATGCTACTTTTATTGACCCATCAGCACAGACATGTTGAGAGTGCAAGGAACTGCATTGGCCAAAGTGAAACTAAGTGTATGCTGAAGTGTTTGGAATACAAGTGAAACAAATTGTAAGTGTTTGGAGTAAAAGTGCATATCAAGTGCCCTATTCCTCATCAAGTGTACAGTGTGGCTCAGTTGGTAGAGCATGGTACTTGCAAGTCAGGGTTGTAGCCAGGGTTGCAAGTCAGGGTTGTAGGTTCAATTCCCATGGGGGACCAGTATGGAAGAAACAAAGTCTATGTACTCACTACTGTAGGATAAGAGTGTCAGCTAAATGATGCAAATGTAAAATAATATATATATATGAGTCAACCTGGAGTTGGTGTGATATATAGGAGTAAACCTGTGATAACCTGGAGTTGGTGTGAAATATATGAGTAAACCTGTGATAACCTGGAGTTGGTGTGATATATATGAGTAAACCTGTGATAACCTGGAGTTGGTGTGATATATATGAGTAAACCTGTGATAACCTGGAGTTGGTGTGATATACAGGAGTAAACCTGTGCTAACCTGGAGTTGGTGTGATATATAGGAGTAAACCTGTGATAACCTGGAGTTGGTGTGATATATAGGAGTAAACCTGTGATAACCTGGAGTTGGTGTGATATATATGAGTAAACCTGTGATAACCTGGAGTTGTTGTGATATATAGGAGTAAACCTGTGATAACCTGGAGTTGGTGTGATATATATGAGTAAACCTGTGATAACCTGGAGTTGTTGTGATATATAGGAGTAAACCTGTGATAACCTGGAGTTGGTGTGATATATATGAGTAAACCTGTGATAACCTGGAGTTGGTGTGATATATAGGAGTAAACATGTGATAACCTGGAGTTGGTGTGATATATATGAGTAAACCTTTGATGAGTTGGTGTGATATATATGAGTAAACCTGTGATAAGCTGGAGTTGGTGTGATATATATGAGTAAACCTGTGATAACCTGGAGTTGGTGTGATATATATGAGTAAACCTGTGATAACCTGGAGTTGGTGTGATATATATGAGTAAACCTGTGATAACCTGGAGTTGTTGTGATATATAGGAGTAAACCTGTGATAACCTGGAGTTGGTGTGATATATATGAGTAAACCTGTGCTAACCTGGAGTTGTTGTGATATATATGAGAGTTCTTGTCAAATTTGCATCAACAATATTGTGTCCCAAATGGCACCCTGTTCCCTACATAGTGAACTACCCTATGGGCCCTGGTCAAAAGTAGTGAACTATATAGAGAATATGGTGCCATTTGGGATGCAGACAGAGTCTGCGTTTTCTCACTGTAAGCATTACTAGAAATTGAAGGTGTATAGCAGCAAAGTTATTTCCAACCCACAGTGAATTGTCTTACCAAGGTAAACGTGTCTCTGCCCAACGTGGCTGCTAGACTTTCTGAATTCCCCACAGGAAGTATAGTGTTGTGCAGCACTCAGCTATTTCTACCCAAACTGAAGTTTCTCTCTTATCTTTATCTAATCTAATCTTATCTTTATGTAATGTCTTGTTATGTTATCTTATCTTATCTTTATCTTATCTTATCTTATCTTTAACTTATCTTAAGTTATTTTAAGTTATCTTATCTTTATGTTATCTTATCTTTATCTTATTATATCTTATGTTATCTGACCTTTATCTTATTATATCTTATGTTATCTTATCTTTATCTTATTATATCTTATGTTATCTGACCTTTATCTTATTATATCTTATGTTATCTTATCTTTGTCTTATTGTATCTTATGTTATCTTTATCTTTGTCTTATCTTATCTTTATGTTATCTTATCTTTATCTTATCCTATAGAATGAAATAAAATACATACTTTTTATCATCGAATAATAGAAAACAATGTAAATTGAATGGCAATACTTTATTAATTTTGTCAATCAATGTCGTTATCCAAAAATTTTTACTGGGAGGAATTGTATGCACCCTGTACCAAGGGATAAATTATAAATTGACGGAGAGAGATAAAAGTTATTTTTGTCCAACCACAAAGGGGATTGCTTGTCATCATACTGCTGATGTAACTGATAGGACCTTTCCGGCAGTCAGCCAGTCAGTCAGTCACTGCTGATAGAAGGAGGACTGTTTCCTCCAGTCAGTCAGTCAGTCAGTCACTGCTGATAGAAGGATAACTGTTTCCTCCAGTCAGTCAGTCAGTCAGTCACTGGTGATAGAAGGAGAACTGTTTCCTCCAGTCAGTCAGTCAGTCAGTCAGTCAGTCAGTCAGTCACTGCTGATAGAAGGAGAACTGTTTCCTCCAGTCAGTCAGTCACTGCTGATAGAAGGAGAACTGTTTTCTCCAGTCAGTCAGTCAGTCAGTCAGTCAGTCACTGCTGATAGAAGGAGAACTGTTTCCTCCAGTCAGTCAGTCAGTCACTGCTGATAGAAGGAGAACTGTTTCCTCCAGTCAGTCAGTCAGACACTGCTGATAGAAGGATAACTTTTTCCTCCAGTCAGTCAGTCAGTCAGTCAGTCAGTCAGTCAGTCAGTCAGTCAGTCAGTCACTGCTGATAGAAGGAGAACTGTTTCCTCCAGTCAGTCAGTCAGTCAATCACTGCTGATAGAAGGAGAACTGTTTCCTCCAGTCAGTCAGTCAGTCAGTCACTGCTGATAGAAGGAGGTCTGTTTCCGCCAGTCAGTCAGTCAGTCAGTCACTGCTGTTAGAAGGTTAACTGTTTCCTCCAGTCAGTCAGTCAGTCAGTCACTGCTGATAGAAGGAGAACTGTGTCCTACAGTCAGTCAGTCAGTCACTGCTGATAGAAGGAGAACTGTGTCCTACAGTCAGTCAGTCAGTCACTGCTGATAGAAGGAGAACTGTGTCCTACAGTCAGTCAGTCAGTCAGTCACTGCTGTTAGAAGGTTAACTGTTTCCTCCAGTTAGTCAGTCAGTCAGTTCTGATAGAAGGAGAACTGTGTCCTATAGGGGCTGAGGCTGACATAGAGACATGCGTGTTGGTGGAGAGTATTTACGTAAAGCAGTCTGTGGTTTGCTGCTGTCTGTCTGTGTCCTACAGTCAGTCAGTTCTGAAGAAGGAGAACTGTTTCCTATAGGGGCTGAGGCTGACATAGAGACATGCGTGTTGGTGGAGAGTATTTACGTAAAGCAGTCTGTGGTTTGCTGCTGTCTGTCTGTGTCCTACAGTCAGTCAGTTCTGAAGAAGGAGAACTGTTTCCTATAGGGGCTGAGGCTGACATAGAGACATGCGTGTTGGTGGAGAGTATTTCTGTAAAGCAGTCTGTGGTTTGCTGCTGTCTGTCTGTGTCTAACAGAATGATGCTCAGACAGTGCAGTCAGGCAACCAATGGCAGGCTTCAGCTGTGCATATAGTTTGTTTATTGTCCTGTCAGCACAGTCCTGTAGGTATGATATTGTCCTGTCAGTACAGTCCTGTAGGTATGATACTGTCCTGTCAGTACAGTCCTGTAGGTATGATATTGTCCTGTCAGTACAGTCCTGTAGGTATGATACTGTCCTGTCAGTACAGTCCTGTAGGTATGATACTGTCCTGTCAGTACAGTCCTGTAGGTATGATACTGTCCTGTCAGTACAGTCCTGTAGGTATGATACTGTCCTGTCAGTACAGTCCTGTAGGTATGATACTGTCCTGTCAGTACAGTCCTGTAGGTATGATACTGTCCTGTCAGTACAGTCCTGTAGGTATGATACTGTCCTGTCAGTACAGTCCTGTAGGTATGATACTGTCCTGTCAGTACAGTCCTGTAGGTATGATACTGTCCTGTCAGTACAGTCCTGTAGGTATGATACTGTCCTGTCAGTACAGTCCTGTAGGTATGATACTGTCCTGTCAGTACAGTCCTGTAGGTATGATACTGTCCTGTCAGTACAGTCCTGTAGGTATGATACTGTCCTGTCAGTACAGTCCTGTAGGTATGATATACGCCGAATACAACAGGTGTGGTGCGTTACTGAAGAAAAGTGTAACCAGGTGCAGGAGATGTGTTTGACGGAAGGATACTTTAATAACAGACGTAAATATCCACCGTAGAATAAATAGCAAACAAAACTGGACGCAACCGCGCCAGAGAATAAGCGTAAACAGGTAAACACCTGAACAAACTAACACGGGTAACAACCAGGCAAGAGAAAGGGTATAAAACAAATACCCAGAGAAGCAACATGTACAGTCTTGACATGAAGAAACAATAACTCACACCGACAAGGGGGAAACAGAGGATATATAGAACACAGAGTAATTATGGGAAGAGAACCAGGTGTGAGAAAATGACCAGACAAGACCAATGGAAAATGGAAAAGAGCATCGGCAGTGGCTAGAAGGCTTCGGAGGGAGTCGTGACAACAGGTGTAAACCTTACCATGAAATGCTTGTTTAGAAGCCCTTAACAGTTTTAAGAAAAATAAAATAAAAATAATTATGTAAAAAATAGATAAGAATTAAAAATAATTAAAGAGCAGCAGTAAAATAACAGTAGCAAGGCTATATACAGGAAGTACCGGTACAGAGTCAATGTGCGGGGGCACAGGTTAGTTAATTGAGGTAATATGTAGGTAGAGTTAAGTGACTATGTATAGATAATAAACAGAGAGTAGCAGCAGCGTAAAAGAGGAGGTGGGGGGGGGACAATCAAATAGTCTGGGTAGCCTTTTGATTAGCTGTTCAGGATCTTATGGCTTGGGGGTAGAAGCTGTTAAGAAGCCTTTTGGACGTTGACTTGGAGCTCCAGTACTGCTTGCTGTGCGGTAGCAGAGAGAACAGTCTATGACTACGGTGACTGGAGCCTTTGACAATTTTTAGGTCCTTCCTCTGACACCGCCTGGTATAGAGGTCCTGGATGGCAGGAAGCTTGGCCCCAGTGATGTACTGGGCCGTACGCACTACCCTCTGTAGTGCCTTGCGGTCGAAGGCCGAGCAGTTGCCATACCAGGCAGTGATGCAACCAGTCAGGATGCTCTCAATGGTGCAGCTGTAGAACCTTTTGAGGATCTGAGGACCCATGCCAAGTCTTTTCAGTCTCCTGAGGGGGAATAGGTGTCACGATGCGGAAATACGTAACGAGGCGTAGAGCTGTGGGGGAGCAACATTCCTTTTATTTAACGGTATTTAAAATATGACACAAAACAAAGGAGAGGTAGCGACCGTGAACTGGC